>OU015496.1:129802680-129807680 GCA_907164885.2 Dolomedes plantarius
TACGAATAAAAATATGAACAAACTGTACAAATTTTTGAATATTCTTAATTAAACCGAAGTTAATTAAAATATTTGGTAATTTGTACAGTCTGTTCAGATTTTCACTCGTAAGCTGTTGTTCCAATACGTAATGTAATATATAGCTAGATTACCTTTCGTATTGGAACATTAGTTTACGAATGAAAATCTGAACAGACTGTGCAAATTTTCGAATATTTTTAATTAAACCAGATTTAATTAAAAATATTCGAAAATTTGTACAGGCTGTTACGATTTTAATTTGTAAGCTATTATTCCAATACGTAATGTAATCCAGCAAATTAAGTAAATTGAGTTGCAAGAGCTGTAATGTTACCTTTTCAAATCTCACTTTTCTACAGTTATTTTCTAAAGGCCTTGAGTATTTTAGTTCCTCATGGTCATCTACTGTCCAGACGAGGCTTTGGTATGAATATTATATAATAAGAGCATATGATTTGCATATCTACCTCCAACTGCTAAATTTTGTCTATATAATCTTTACCTGAAAATAAATAATAAAAAAATAGACGATTTTTTCCCAAACTGTCTGCTACTTCATCTCTAATAGTTCTAAATTGACTCCCAATAGCGAATATTCGCTTACGCGTTTCCCAAAATAAAATAAACGTAAAAAAAGAAACTCTAATTGGCACTTTGATTCAGTTTTTGAAAGCCGAAACCTTGGCCTGCTAGAACGGCGATGTGCCAAGTCAAGGGCAGCTACTTTGCATAATTGATGCTTTGAAGGAGTTATGTTTTTCTTCTTAAGTTTGGCATCAGTGACGAGTGATTGACGCAAAGATTTTTTTTTCTTTCTCTCTCTCTCTCTCTCTTCGATAAAGAATATTCCGAAAGTGAGAATGAAGAAGAGATATGTATGGTTTTAACGTCCAAATTAGGCCAAAAATATATTATTTTCCTCGGGTATTCGTGTCTTAAGTTGACTCAAAAGAGAATTCTGTAACGAAGGTGACGTGCGAGGGGCGTATAAGTGACACGATGAGTCACACCTCGTTCGGAACCTTGAGTTGCTGACTTCTCCAGCAAATAACCTAGCTCTTTTTGAAACACAGATTCCAGATTCCCAGAAAAAGCTCTTTTTTTAGAGTTATGAAATCTAAATAGATAGTATTATGTGACAGTGATCAATTTTTAGTATATTAAGGGCAATCGCACGTTAGGCATAAAATTACTATCTTCAGATCAAACTTTCAGCTGAGCACTATTTGAGCAATTTGCAGCTTTTGTACAATGTCTCAACAACCTCTTGACAGCATACCTTGCTTTATATCTTTAATGCCTGTCATAAATATTTTGTCATAAGATTAGTTTATTTCTTATTCTTTTTAAGCATATGTACTTTATCATGGTTACGAAATTTTTAAAAAAAATATTTCTAAATGTCTTGAAAATGCAAGGAATATTTATCGTTTCCGGACAACAAAAACTAGTGCAATAATTTTTGCGAGTAAGAAAGACTTTTATAAATATTTTACTATCAAGGGGCCCGAGTTAGCATACTGGTATAGAGTTTGATTCGAAACTGGGGGTTGGATTCGAAACATGCTCTGTTCAAATCCCGACGAACGGCATATAGTACCTTCGTGTATAGGCCGGATATGGGCACGTTAAATTCGTAGACCGGAAAGTTCTTCTATGAAGTCAAAGTGGGTGGGATAAGGTACGATCCCCCATATGTCACACAGGGAGGTTCTCGGTCATAACTGAGGTGGCACCTGAGGGTGGTGTTGGTTCGCCTATATGTTGTCCCTAAAGAAAGAAACTGAGGATTCTCGCAGATTATGTGCGAATGTCTTAACTGACAAGTGCCTCGCATTGGCAAACAACAATACATTTTACCATCATACAAAAATTTGCCATCAAAACAAAACAGAGTACATGAATATCCCTAGGTACGTATCTATTTTATTTTAGAAAGGAGAACACAAGATTTTTTGTAAAAAGACTGCTTAAAGGTATTTAAATTATTGTATTAAAGTAATTTTTTAAGAAACATACATGAAGTGTTACCCATTGATTGGACTGTAAAATTTCAAACGTTCAAAACTCAATACAAATAGATTCAAATCAGAGAGTATAAAAAAGCTCAATGATATTTGAATGTTTGGGGGAAATGCTGATTAGAACTTGGTGAGTTTAGAAAGTGTTCAAGAACACTTTATAAACTTACAAGAGTCATATGCTATGTGTGTTAGAAGCTACTGTAAAAAAGATCAGTAAAATTGTGAATTGATTTTGTTCACGTAGATTGGGCTTCTCTTTTATATTCGTCAGCTAAGACTTGCTGATTAGAGCTTGATGAGGTTAGAATGTATTCACATTCGCGCGTTGAAAACACACAAGAGTCATATGCTATCCGAGTTTAAAGCTGTCGTAAGAGTGGTCAATAAAATTGGGGAGTGATTATACTTACGTAGTTGGGGCTTCTCTGTTAAATTCATCAGCTAAGACTTGCTGATTAGAGCTTGATGAGGTTAGAACGTGTTCACATCAAGGGTTGTAAAGATGCAATATTCATACGCTATGAGCGTTAGAAGCTGATGCAAAGAATGTCAGTAAAACTGGAGTGATTGTACTTATATAGATAAGGCTTTTATACTGTATTCGTCAACCTAAGCCTTGCTAATTAGAGCTTGATGAGGTTGGAATGAATTCATTGCCGACATGTTAGCATACGTGAGTCATACGCTATGTGCGTTAGAAAATGATGTAAAAAAGGTCAGTAAAATTGCGGAGGGATTCTTCTTACGTAGACGGGGGGCTTCTCTATTTCATTCATCACCTAAGTCTTGCTGATTAGCTCTTGAGGAGGTTAGAACGAGTTCATAGTTCATTACCGCTATATAAACATATATGTGTCATATGGTATGCATAAAATTAGACCTATTGCATTCAAAATTTATCCCCGAATCTAAATTCAGGTAATTTTGAAAAAGGTGAATTTTAACAAATCAAGATGCTAATTATTCCAAATAGAGCACGGAAATTAGTGAAATTTCTTCAACCTTCTTTTTTTCCCAGTGGGAGAAATACAGAATAAAAAAATAATAGCCAATTTTTTCAAAACGTCATTAAAATATTTTTTCAAACGACAGAATAAAAGATCTCAAATTCTGGCTAGGAATCAATTATATGCCTTCGCTAAAAATAAAACCCCTTTTAGTTATTAACAAAAATGAATTTAATCAATTTCCTTTTAGCATGAACGGCACGATTCTTCACACAATGGGAAGAAGAAGCAAACTTTAATCTAAGTATGGAAATTAGCATAAAATATTCAAAATATTAACACCTTAGATAAGCAAATTAAGAGCTGTGTCAAAAAGGGAAAGTTATTAGCACGCAAGACAAAGAAAACATACATTGAAACGCGAAACATATGCTAAAAAAGTTCTGACATAAATTAGATTACTGTTTCTTGACCTCCACCAATCACTCCCATCATTTGGTGAGCCATTTTCGTTTTTTCTGTATCATTTTTATCTCAACCGTGATGCCAGTCTTTTGAATTATGTTTTGTTTTCAGACTTGTGGTATTTCTTCGTTTTTGATGAAGGATATTCAAGCAGACAAATATTTAGAAAAATGACAGGAAGGTTTTTCTTTATTGGATAAGACATGTTTAGGCCATGGTGTTATATTTTTGGCGGAATTCTTCTCGTTCTTCTCAAACTAGAATTTTTTATTTATTTTGAGCAGACTAGTGTTTAATTGTTAATGCCAAAGTCTTAATTGCTTCACTCTAATGCGATTACATTATACCCTGGAGCGTTCATGGTCTCTGTATATATTATTTTTGATGCCTGTAAGTTTTATTGTAATTTATTAGTAGAGTCAATCTCACCTGATAATATATCGCTTCTTCAGTGATTAAAATCCCTAATTAAATTTAATTCAATTAAAAAACTAGGTTTAAAAATCTTTTACCAGGAAAACTAAGTTGGAATTACAGAAGGAAAATAAGGCAAATCCTTTCTGATAGAAGGAAGAATTACTAAGATTTTTACGAGAAATACTGTTCACAATGATTCCATTAATTTGGACCCTCTGAAAAAAGTATTCCCGCCAATTCTACTAATTTGGATCATCTTCAGCATTAAGCTCCTTGATGGTTGAGATAAAACGGAAACTAAATAAAGAGTGCTGGATTTTAGCCATTAGGAAAAAAATTGGTACAGCTTCGATATAGGACCCCATTGGCGATATTTTGTATTGGCGACTTTTTACATTTTACATTTGGCGCATATGGTATCCCAAAATTCGTTTCAGCAACTTTGCCACAGTCGCGTGTGTTTTAAACTGAAATAAACCATTTTCCAGATTGTAACCCGATGGAATACGCCATTTTCAACTTCGTACCCCGTTGGAACAGCTTTGGTATAGTAGAATTCGTATATTGGTAATTTCGTATACACAGAATTCGTTTCGTATACACAGAATTCGTTCACAGTCACGTGACGCAAACCAGGTTGTACCGCTTTTTCCTTATTTATTTTTTATTTTGATTTAACCCTGCCTTTCCGTGTGGATTTATCCATAATTTCTGGATCTACAAAATTTACGCTATTTTCCTTATTGTATTATTTTTTAATTTATATTTTGCAAAATTAAATTTCTATGTAATCCATACGATATTAACGATGCGATGTTTGGCTAGGCGACAAAAAAAAGTCGCCAATACAAAATATCGGCAATGGGGTCCTATATCGAAGCTGTTCCAAAAAATTAACCATGAGAAAAAGTATGATTTTTAATAGCAAATATGCCCACGATAATCCTACCGATTTTGTTCATCATCCCCGTTACGCCCTGTTAATGACTGTAAATTGAAAAGTAAACTATAAGGTAATTACAAAATAAAAAGAACTTTTTATATACGATATTTTTATATTTTCTGTTGAATCATATAAACTTGACAATTCTATGTATTAATAAATACTTAAAAAAAATTTGATGAA
>OU015496.1:129812680-129830180 GCA_907164885.2 Dolomedes plantarius
CCTTTTGTGAAAAAAAATTTTATTCAAACTGAAAAAAATAATTCCACGTTTTATTTACAAGATATAATATATATATATATATATATATATATATATATATATATATATATATATATATATATATATATATATATATATATATATATATATATATATAAATATATAAATATATATATATATATATATATATATAAATATATAAATATATATATATTTAAATATATATATATATAAATAAATATATATATATATATATATATATATATATATATATATATATATATATATATATATATATATATATATATATTTATACATATATAATTAAAGGCCAAAGTATGCAGATACAATCGCCTTATTTCAAAACTGTCCGGTTTATTGGATCTAAGGGCAACTTGAGAATTGATTCCTATTTTGTCAAAAAACCTAAAAAATAATGAGATTGTTCATCTTCGTGATATGCGGGATACCGTGTAATAGCTGCGCATTTGATCGAGTACATCAACTCCTGCTTTTGTCGTATAGTAATCCAATATAATCGTTGGTTTACCACGGTTAAATCACGACTACCAATGAATGGAAAGGAATACAAGGGTTAGACAATCATACCTGCATTAGAAAGGGTGTAGCTATAAATAGAAACTTCTTAGAACATTCAAACCTTACATGTAAAAACAAACTATTGAAAATTACGAAAATGTAGCACTCTATACACGGGCTCGCCGGCTGAAGGGTTAAATAAAATTGGCCAAGACGAAACTTACTGAATTTATTAATACTGCAAATAATATACCGCTTCATTTCTTTGCTTCTTAAATCCTACCAACGAACTGATATCCATGTACCTGATCATGCATTCATTGGGCAGAGTAAAACAAAACTCGCCGTTTTTATAAAGCCACGACTTTAAGTTTATGCAAAAAGAAATATTATATATGTACCTCTTTGCAAAAAAATAAAAAGAAGTAGTTTTGGCTTTCGTAACTTCATTCCAGTTAATTCAGGAAGTTCAAAGAATCTTCCTATTGTCTCAAATAACACAGGGAAAAAAATCTACATTTTTTTATCATCAATTCTTTTCTTATGATGGGAGTTTTTTTTTGTGTTAGCTTTTAGAGCGCTGATAAATATGGAAGAAATATCTTGGATAATGATCGTTTCCATTTTACGTTACTATACTTAACGGTAGGTAGAATTTAAGACAACATTAGACGAAATTTTGCTCTGAAATTGGGGAAATAATCTGATACAGGGAGGGAACATATGTATTTTAAAGCGCTGCTTTCATATGAAGATTTTTTTTCCAGAGTGTTAGAATGGCTTAAAAAAAACCCCTTGCTTTGCAATTTGACGTAGATTGTAATCGTATGGAATGAACTGGGATCGTTCGACCATAAAACACAGGTTAGGACTATTTGAAACATCAGTTAAGGACTCTAATATTCGTCCTCCAGTTAAATAAATAAATAAATATAGAATACAAGAAAAATACGTAATCTTCTTTAGGTTTTATAAATAGTGTTCATTATAGTCGTCGTGTCCTGAGCCTCAGATCTTCGGGAAAGAAACACAGATTAGCACATAAAAATATATATAATACATTTAGTCCCTCGTTCACCATTTTCCTTTAATATGAGTGAGAACACAAAGGTCTAGCCTACACCAAAAAGTCCTCTTGTCTAGTAAAAACACGACTTTAAGTTTACGCAAAAAGAAATATTAGATATTTACCTCTTTGGGGAAAAAAGGTGTAGTTTGGGGTTTCGTAACTTCATTCAAGTTAATTCAGGAAGTTCAAAGAATCTTCCTATTGTCTCAAATAACACAGGGAAAAAATCATTAAATACATGAATTTTCGCAATTATAACATCCCATTTCACCCTGAGATTCCAAAAGTTGACCATTCCTACAGTAAGAATTGTCATTAGATCAGCAATAATTAATTTTCTTACCCTCACATTCTCATATCATGTATTCGCTCTAAAACCGCAAACTGTCGGTTCTCACGGTACATTTCCAACGCAGATTTCGCCTAAGGGTAAATATAAAAATTTGGAAAAGGTGTAAGTGCATCAATAAAATTAATAATTTTTAGGTTACGCTATGAAGTTAAATAAGTTTGGGAACGAAAAATAAATGTTTGTCATAACAGTTTCCTCCAATGAATGATCTGCTGACATGTTGCTACCAAGACATGTCTGTCGAGGCTTCATTGGGTATAATTTATACTGCAGATTTCTAAAATTACCTTTATCTAAGATAGTTAACTATAGTGACGTATAACTGAAACTTGTTTTTAAATTGTAAAACATTACAAACTTATACAAAATACTGAATATCTTGGAAATATCCATAAAAAGACTAACACACTTATATACTATGGAAAAAGTACTAACGCAACATACAAATGAAAGATAAACTCAAATATATAACTTTTAAATGTAAATTACTTAAAATATCACTCAATAGAATACACAGAATATCATATGGAATAAAGTAACAAATGTGGAATATATATCAAAAAAGTATCTAAAGTCCTCAAGTCCTAATACATTATATAAAATCCTTGATAAAAAAGATCTAAACTAATCCCATTTCTCAAATTCTAAAAGTCTTTGTTTACATATTACCATATTACCATATTATCAATGTTACACTCTTTTTTTATACATCCTTGTACCTAATTACTTTCTATTATCAATATCATCATATATAGTTATTTGCCTACAAAAATTCTCATTAACTCTCATATTGTATTTTAAAATTACTTATAAAACTATATTTATCATTATATATATTTGTCATTACATAATTATATTTATTATTCAGCTATATTTATTCACCATTAAAACTCCTATTCTCAACTTAATATAAGAAATCATACTACCTTATATTCACAAATTCAGTCTTCAACAGAAAAACAGAACTATCTAATTTAAGAATAAATTCAACAGCTTAATTTTCTCTTGTCACAGCACCTTATTTCACAGTTGTCAAATAACTATAAATGTTGCCGGTCGGATGTTAAGCAAACAAAATTATAGCAGTTGAATAAAATTTTTGCTACACTTTGCTAAAGGATAACATTACATGCATGCTGAAGTCTCAAACATCATATAATTTGTTCCCAACATACATATTATATAAATGTCATATATACAGTCAAATCGAGTTAAGTCTACTCATACCACAACAATGCAAAAAAAAAAAGGTTTTCAATCAACATTGCATAAATTAAATGAAACTCTTAAGGGGTCAGGTAGCTTTTAAAAGCTAAGAGACTCGACAAACATATCCCTATTTTCAGTTGTTATGAAAATCCTTTATTCAGAAATGGGAAACTTTTACTGTGTGTTAAACCCTCTTTCTTCTCTATAAATTGACTCTTAATTCTTTGATTGACCACGAAATATCTTGCTGACAGGAGTTAAAACCAGCAGGTCCAGGAACTCCACTACCAAAATAAAATAGCAGTTGAGCTAGTTTGAAGAGAAATATTTTGTTTAAAGTTTCAACAATTGCTAAAACGTAGGATTACGTTCCTCCATAACGGTCCACTGCGAAGCAAAATTTCAGATGTCCTGCGTCACGAGTTATAATTTTGGCAGCGCGCCAAACACAGTTTGTATCACTTGGGCAAGCAGTAAACAGTTAAACAGAAAAGTACCAAACTGTGTCAAAATTTTGACATACTTATATCTATCTATCTATCTATCTATCTATATATCTATATCTATATCTATATATATATATATATATATCTATATCTATATATATATATATACTTACATATGCATAGATATATATTTACACAACACATACATACATATGTACATAAAAAGAGGTTAGCAATGATAAGTAATTCTATATTTATAAACTGACTTAGTTTCGTTAGAAGAGACTACCTGAATTTTTTTTTCATTTTTTTTTCATTGTTATGCCACTGCGCGCATGGTATCACCAGAACAGTTGGCTAGAGAATGCCACTAAAATTTACACACATGCAATATAAATATGTATAATCAAAATGACCAAATATTACATCATTCCTATTATAAAAAGTTTAATTGCAGTTAAATTTATCAAAAAAGGTTTTTTGAAATATTAAAAATTCTTTAAAAAAACATTTTTTTCTATGAAAAACTAAGAATTTTGATATCAAAGTTGGTCACTTTAAAGATATATTATATAACTTAATTTTAAATTTTAAAAAAATGTGTATATTCATTAATATACATGCCAGTCGGCGCAAAATGACATAATATTAAAAAAAAACAAAGGTTGAAATTTTAAAAAAATTTAAAAGGTAAAGGCATTTAAAAGGTACCTCACCCCTTAAACTGAAAGGAAAAAATTCAATGCAGGTGCTGAATACTATCTAATCAAAAAATGTCAGAACACTCTTTATCATTATTAGCATTCAAATTTCTCCTCCCCATTACTTGTAATTAATTCTATCCCTATTAATAAAGGAATATATTAACATTATTATTCATAACTACCTCTATCATTACTAGTACTTAAACTTACTTCATAATCACCCTCCTAACAAATTTTATTTTTATGAATATTCACGCTTATTTCATAATTACTCTCATAATTAATTCTACATCTTCAAACGATACATTAATTGAAAAAAAAGAGGGTAAAGATCCATATTTTATTCAACAACATCAACACAACTGTATGATTATTAATATTTAAACTTACCCTCATAATTATTCATAACTAACTCTACGTCCTATATTTCAGTGAAAACATATTGCAAATTCGATAATTTTATACCATACTGTAATTTACATAACATCTTAGTTTGGTTACATCGAAGAATTCGTGAATTTTTTTAGTTGAAATTTAATATATTGGTGGTAATGTTATAGATTAGTAATATGGGTAACATCATTAAGCTCCCCTTGATGAGGTAAACGATTCGGTTACGCCTCCTTATGAAGACCGGTCGGTTGCCTCGTTATATGGTTTAGATTTTGTATGTTCCATTTCTGCTCTAAATTCTCTACTCTAAATTCTTATTGCACTTAATCATAACACCATTAATATAAAATCAAGGCTATTTCAAATGTTCTCTATATCATTATTACACATATTAAAATTATTAAATTTACCCTATACGAAGAGAGGGCTGGGGGTGCCTTGGGTGGATTGCAGATCTGTACTGTATATCCGACAGCCTTCAGCCCCACAGCAATTGAAAATGCATCCGAACTTGGGAAATTAACCCTCTACTGCGTATTCAGGCTCTTGCTATGTAGTGACTGGTCTTCAGGTGTATCATGGACGATAGACCGTAATGGTCTGGGGGTCCGAGGTGTCAAACTCAAAGATTACCCTATACGAAGAAGTATATATTAATAGTATATTTCCAAGAAGAAGTATATATTAATATTATATTTCGAAGAAGTATATATTATAGTATATTTCCTCTCTTAAGTAGAGAGTCTGTTGCCACGGATATGGCTAGGCAATAACTATGTTTTTTTTTTTTAACTAAAGTTGTTTTGTTTAGTTAATGTGACTTATATACATAACCTTGCCGTTTATGCATTCGCAGTGGTCGGCATGATTTACGAATTACCCTATGCGAAATCTTATTTACATTACCATCACAATTTTCAAAATTCTAGCTTTTATGAACAATAATGTATTTCGAGGGTCACATTATTTGAGTATTTCTATCTACCATAACACATTTTTAAAAGGGAATTCTTCAATGCATTCTAACTGTTCTAGTTTAGCAGACACATGGATAGCCTGGTGTAGGCAAGACCTCTGTGCTCTTTCTACTAGAAAAAATAGTGAAAATTGTGAACAAGGGACGACATTGTATAAAGAATGATTCTATGCGTTACACTGTTTCTTTCTTGAAGAATGGATGCTCAGGCCACGATCACAAAAATGAACTTGTAAACTTAAAGGATAAATTTTAAAGAAGATTACGCATTTTGTTAAGAAACTAACACACACACACACACACACACACACACAGATATATATATATATATATGTGACATTTCACCCCTGATTCCATAACACACACAATAAGCAAGACGAGGCAGAGTTCTATAAAATTGCAGTTCTTTATTTCACAGTAGTTGGGAACGGATATCAGAGCGCCCTTCTAGCATGACGCTGAACATACAAGTGCTTACAAAGACAGACAATCGCAGACTGCCTGCTCTCTTAGTCAGGGGCTGTACCAAAGTCAGCGACTGTTTACATGAACACAGATGTTTTTCGTGGGTGGTATACTACTATAAGAGGCACATTGGGTGCGCTTTATCTTTATGATATTGTTTGACACTTTTGATCCTTTATCTCTGGCACCTGCAGCCATTATCTCTGAGATATTGTGAACTGCGGATTTTAGATGACTAGAGACGGGGTTTGGTTACTCCTTCTGGGCGGCACGGCTAATAATCCTATCAACTGAAAAGAATTTATTGTGTTATTTTCCCCACTGGAATTTGCAGATGTTCACTTGCTTTTGGGTGGGCTATTTCTTAGAGGAAGGGTCCTCTCTTAACAGATGTGGGACCCGAATTATAGAAATAGACGAAATTCAACTTATAATGTCAAAATTCAACTTATAATGTCACATCCCCCCTCCCAAGAGGCTATCATCCTATGCCTGCATAGGGTGAGAGACACCTGAGTGTGAGTATGTTGGGACCTCACCTAATTCACTCTGCAAGATCAACATTATAAGTTTTACTACTTCAATTTTTTAAGTTAAGTCATAATCGATATAAAACTCTTGATCTGCAGTATCAAGCTCTTTATATCGACATACGTGCGCTGGAATTATAAATCTTTCCGTATCTCTGGAGAAGTTCTCCACCTATCTAAATTCCTCCATCTCCAGTCATCGTGTTCAATACCATAACAATACAATTACTTGTCCTCAAATTAATAGGTGCACAATTACAACAATAGTCTAATAGTAATTAAAAAGTACATAATTATAACAATATTAGTGGGAGAATAAAATAATAAGGTAATATACTAGTATAGCCATGAAAATAATAACATAGAAATGGCAAGTGATATGGCATAATTGAATCTGTCTGCAAATACATCAATAGTCTGGTAATAATTATGAATAAAATAAGGTATAAGATAATATAATGGTATAGCCATGAAAAGAATAACATAGAAATGGTAATGGATATGGCTTAATTGAATCTCCATGCAGATACATTATACCGAAAATCAGTTCTAATTCAATAGTAATCTACATGAAATCATACACAAAAACAATTCAATTCTGATACTTGTAAATCAATGCTAAATCAATACACAGAAATGATACATTAAATACTTCAATTCAGGTAAACGTAACTCAACATTAATTAAATAGGAAAACATATTGACAATCACGCACTAAATTAGTTCAATTCAGAAAAATATAACTCATACTATTTACACTTCTAGAGCACTGGTTTACTCGGATAATAATTACTATTTATACAATCACAATAATGCCAGTATGATCATAAAATAGATAATATGATAATAGTGCGTAATAATGAAAAAGAAATAACAGGTGATATAATATAATAAAATCCTTACTAAGACACAAATATATCATATGAACACAATGCTTTTTACAATTATTAGATTATTCATCTCTTTCATTCCACTTAAATTCTCTCATGTTTTTTAATTCACTATATTCTTTAATACAGGGGAATAACTTCTATTTTTCTTAATCTCAAGATCTCTTTCCTATACTCTTCAAGATCTCTACATTGAGCGAAAATTAATCCTTTTACCCTTCCAGTATTCATCTCTCTCAAGCTCAATTTCTGCATTACCTTATCCTTCTAACCTAACTGTAGTGTTCTGACTTATGATGACATCTGCTAATCAGAGTACTAATTTCTCATGATAGCTTGTCTTTGAATAAGCCTGTCCTATTTAAAGGAATTTAAAATTCTACTGAAAGGTACAAATTTCCTCCTTCCAGTTTTTTCTTAAATCCTTAATTTATATATAAAAAAATAATAAAATAATTCTGACAAGTTCAGCTAGTTTGGTTAAGGTAAATTATTATTCGTCTCTTTTTACACACTTAAAGGAATCGGGGACTCGCTCTTTCACCTCCCCCTCTAAAACACTACTCGCCGTTTGACCTACTTCTGTTGGGGGGTCAGGGTTCACTCTGTTACTCCTAGCACGCTCTATAAGGCCTCAATGCTACAGGTAGTTCTGACTTTGTAATAATTCCTAGAAGGCTCCATATTCAATCTCCCAATATCATATTTACTTTTAGGAAATATACCAATAAACGATGACAATAGAGGAATGAGCTCCGACGATAGATTCATGTTAGCAAATTCAGGTAATTTATCCTGAATGGCATTCTGAGTCTTATAGTCTTCAGTCAAATCAAGTGTATTCCTGATTTGCATAGACGTTTTTGGATGCTCATGTTCTCCATTGCCATTCGTTAGCATTATATCATCACAATTATTTTGAATACGACCATAATATAATTTAGCACAGTTATTATCATCAGAATATTCATTTATCATTTTACTCTACCTACATATCAATACACGTTACTCCTAATTCAAATTAACAAAATACCAATTAAACAATTATATACCAATACACTACGCAATTACTAATTACACATATTAAAAGTATTGAATTAACCTCTACTCACAAATTGAAATTAATAAAATGTCACTTAAACAATTATATACCAACACACTAAACAAATACTACCCATAAGCATGAAAAATAGTAAATCAACACTTACTCACAAATTTAAGTTAATAATAATAATAAAACATACTGCTAACGGAATCCAACAGACGTAAAGATGACACTACAATCACTTAATTTAATATTCAAGTTAAATAATTTCATATGTGGCAAAGATAAGATATAATTCAATTGGGTATCAATAACATACACCTCAATAGTTCTGGTTAGATCACCTATTGTAGCTTCTACACTGATAATTTTAACAATAACAATCTTACCTTGCGTTTGTTGCACTGTTAGCGGTAACATTGTTTTTATGAATTGTCCGTTATAATCACTATGTTTCGGATTCTCTAAACACCATAGTTGGTTACTATGCATTTCACTAAAGTTTTGCAGCAAGAATCTATTAGATGAGCACATCACTCAACGTGATCACAAATGCACACACAAAACACTAAAATAACACTTCGCCGCTAGATGACACTTAGGGCCACATCAAAGGCTAATCAGAACCTTTGACAATCGCACTGCCCGTCATAAATAATACTTGGCGTGCACACATAATCACACTGATCTATATTTCATTTTTACACAATCTAATTGGATCTGTGAAGTCGGCAGGGTCTGTCTAATCAGTAATAAATTTCTGTGCTCATTCATTACTCTCTTGTTCTGCCACATTCTGTCCAGGTAAACTGCATTTCGAGGACTCACCACATAACACTGTACAGCTTTCCGACACGAATATTTTTCTTCTGAATATCGGAGAAACATTGCAACTCTCAAAAGGGTTTAGTCCCGATCTCTTGTCAGCCCCTGTAGTCTTAGGCTGCAGAGAAAGTTCACTTTCTCCCCTTACTTAGTTTGTCCGAAGCTAGTGTCAACGACCTCTGATTGTCACCGAACTCCTTCCATCTTGTATACGAATAAAACGAAACTGTCTTTCCACTGCAACACCAGTGAGCTATTACAGCACTGTCTTCCTTCGTAACGCGGGTGCAATATGACACCCTGCTCGGTTCGGTGTGGGGAATTGGGAAGCAAGGCTCGTCCGCCATGTTTGTCCTTCTTGTCTTCTATTGCCTTAAAAATGCATATAAGTTCATTTAATCAATTTGGTTTCTTCTTATTAAAGTCCATTAGGTGTTCCTTCGCAAAGTAACAATCCTGTCGGCTTGTGACATTTCACCCCTGATTCCATAACACACACAATAAGCAAGACGAGGCAGAGTTCTATAAAATTGCAGTTCTTTATTTCACAGTAGTTGGGAACGGATATCAGAGCGCCCTTCTAGCATGACGCTGAACATACAAGTGCTTACAAAGACAGACAATCGCAGACTGCCTGCTCTCTTAGTCAGGGGCTGTACCAAAGTCAGCGACTGTTTACATGAACACAGATGTTTTTCGTGTGTGGTATACTACTATAAGAGGCACATTGGGTGCGCTTTATCTTTATGATATTGTTTGACACTTTTGATCCTTTATCTCTGGCACCTGCAGCCATTATCTCTGATGGTGCATTCACATTCGACAGAGCTCTCTCCCCGACTGTCCTGTCAACATTAGTCACGGTAATATTAGACACGGTATTTAGAACCACCCCCATTCCCGTTCTTGATCTCCGCCGCTCTTGGTGTCTCCCCCGACCCCGCTCGAGACCATTTGACCCGCTGACCTCACTCTGTTTCTTTGTAGGACCGCCAGAGGAAGCGATCGGGTGCAGAACAGTGTACAGAGACACATTAATCACTGGGGTGAAGCAGAGAGCGCTGTTCAAGTCTGCACGCGCTATGAGATATTGTGAACTGCGGATTTTAGATGACTAGAGACGGGGTTTGGTTACTCCTTCTGGGCGGCATGGCTAATAATCCTATCAACTGAAAAGAATTTATTGTGTTATTTTCCCCACTGGAATTTGCAGATGTTCACTTGCTTTTGGGTGGGCTATTTCTTAGAGGAAGGGTCCTCTCTTAACAGATGTGGGACCCGAATTATAGAAATAGACGAAATTCAACTTATAATGTCACATATATATATATATATATATATATATATATATATATATATATATATATATATATATATATATATATATATATATATATATATATATATATATATATACATATATATATATAAATAAAGCGAGAGAGAGAGATACTTCAACTCTAGATAATTGTTGTTGTCTGCAAATGGAGATAATCGACTCTTTAGTTATATTGTATCCTGAGTTCCCGCTGGGATAGCAGATATGATCAATATGAGAGCAAGGTTCTGTCTTTGGCCAAACTTAGAGGCTCATACTTTGCAAAAATTTTCAACACCATATAAAAGAGAATGAATGATGTTAGACAAGAATATGTTCCCTCTCTACGGTAAGAAGTCAATTAACAACTGAAATGGCAGAGTTAAAGTTTATTTCCATTTACTTGAGTGTGATTTCGTGATGTGATGAACAAATTATCGAGATGAAAATTAAGTTCAAACAAGCCCCAAAAGAAGAGCCAACTAACTTTGAACTAAAGTTTTCATCCGAAGACCCAGTTTCGCAATGTGAAATTAAGTGTTGCTCCCTTGCGGAATCATTTTGTTTAGACGACAGTTGATTTTTCTTCCTGCTTAGATCTGCTTCCTCTTGTTGAATCCTTTACGTTTCCACTTACTGATTCCATCTATCTATCTATCTATCTATATATATATATATATATACACTCATGGACAAAAAATTAGCGCACCAAGAAGGAGTCGTCAAAATGAAACGAAATTTTACATACGTAATGACTACTTTGATATAAGTAAATGATAAGAAAATCGAAGGAAAAGGATAATTTATTTCAGAGAAAAAGGCAAAAGAACGAAGGAGTTAATACTCCGTTGGACCCCCTCTAGCGCGAATGCACGATGCGATACGATCGGGCATTGAGTCATACAAGTTCTGTATGATGTCTTGAGACATTTAGTTCCATATTTGCTGTAACCTTGCATCTAGTTCGTTAAAATCGTGGGATGCCCAACTCGTCGTCCCAAATCATGCCAGATATGCTCGATTGGAGACAAATCTGGGGATCGGGCAGGCCAAGGAAGGGTAGTAACAGTGCGGGGACAGTCTTGTTGACACCCTTGCCGTATGAGGCCGAGCATTATCTTTTTGAAAAATGGCTCCTGGGAGCCGTTGCATGAGTGGCAACACATATGGTTGCAGGATTTCATGAACATACCGCTGGGCTGTCATGGTGCCACGGAACAATACTAGGGGTGACCGTGTATTGTAGGCAATGGCACCCCATACCATCACACCAGCTGTGGGAGCGATTTGTCGCTGTATAGCAAAGGCAGGATTGAAGCGTTCACCACGGGCTCTCCACACACGAACACGATTGTCATCACTGCCGAGATTGAATCTGGATTCGTCGCTAAAGACGACCTGGTTCCATTCCGCTGCAGTCCAGTTTCCTCGTGCGCGGCAAAACTCCAAACGGAGGCGTCGATGGGTGGGCGTCAAGGGCAGCACACGTAATGGGCGCCGCGATACCAACTGTCCTTCAGCCAGGCGCCTTCGTATGGTTCGAGAAGACACAGAGGCCCCTAGTGAAGGTGCTACCTGTGCCTGGATGGCGACCGATGAAGCAGTCGGCTGTACGCGTGCATTTCTTACGATGTGGCGGTCTTCTCGACGACTGGTCTGTCGAGGGCGTCCTGAGCCTGGTCTTCGTGTACATGACATCTCTCGGGTCCACTGGTCCCAACACCTCCTCACAACACAACCAGAGCGGCCTAATTGACGAGCTACTCGCCTAGCTGACCACCCAGCTTCCATCATCCCGACGATTCTCCCCCTCTCAAACTGCGACAACTGCTTATATTGTCTTCGAACACGGCGTAATGGCATGTCTATCTCAGCTCTTCCTTTGTAAATGATTCAACACACTCAAACAAGCTTTGGTTACCTGTTTTATACTCCACAGAGTACGATGTTCAACGCCCTCTACCGGCTATACGTAATGCGCAATCACGCTGCATTTCTAATCATTTGCATATCTCCCCGACATGTACCTTCATTGCAAGTTTCGTTACGATCCCGCAATTATTTCTTGGTCCGCTAATTTTTTTGTCCATGAGTGTATATATATATACATATTTATATATATATATATATATATATATATATATATATATATATATATATATATATATATATATATATATATATATATATATATATAAGTTGGATCGTTTGTCTTAGTATTATAATATAATCCCTAACTGGAAAAACTGGGACAATGTCTTTGGCTTGGGTCCCTGAAAGAAGGCATTACGAATAATGTGTACAGAGAAATGGTGATTAGAAAGCAAACTTAAGAGAGTTGGTTAGACAGGAAAAATTATCATGACTTTCTGTTATTAAGACTTTCTGTTTTAATTGATAGAATTGGTTATTTTTTAAAGTTTAAATACGATCAAGTATTACAGGGAATAAATTAATAGAACTGATTATTGTACCCGTCTATCATACAATCTTGTATGAAAAATTCTAAAATAATTATTTCTATTATTTTATTATTGAACGTCATTAATTTTTAATATTCTTGTACAGACTTTTAATATTCATATAATTGCTGTTCATATATATACTACACCCGTAATTATCTATCATCAACTTTAAGATACGTTATTTCTTCCTTCTAATTGTTTTCTGGATTGTACCATGTATCCAAATTGACTCTTAGTTCCTGTAATTTTCAGGAAATCATAATAATTTTCTCAGCATTGATGATAAATTTTGACCAGAAAGTGTCTTATATTTTTGCGACATTTCTCTTATTTGTGAAATGACTTTCTCTATTTTTCTGTAAACTGAAGATAAGCTACAATTAATACTACTAATATTGAAGTACGGTGCTATTGAAATAACTAGTCTTGAGCAGACTTTCAGGGTCAGCATGGAAAATCTACTGCTGAAGGTTCTTTGCAACTTTTGTGTTTAAATTAGTTGACATCAGAACATTGACTTATTATTATTATACTTTTGCATAAATTTTATTGACAGATTAAAAGTCTATAAGAAACCAAACTACCGGATACAAAATACATTAACCTTTCAGGATATATAATGTAGAATAATTAATGTAAGTATTTATCGAAGTAAATGTTACGCAAGTGACAAATGGATCGTCAGATTCTTTAAGGACTTTTAAGTGGTAGCTAATATTTCTCTTTCTTCGAAAAATGTGTTGTTCTTGTCGTTTGCCAATGCGGGGCACTTTCCCATTAAAACGTTCGCCCTTAATTCACAAGAATCATTGGTTGCTTTCAATGGGGACACCGTACAGGTGAACCAAGACAAATCCCTGGTGCCACCTCAATTTTTGACTTAGCACCTCCAGGGGTGACATCTGGGAGAATCGTACATTCTCTTACCTCCTCTGACGTAATCGAAGGGATTTCTGATCTACAAATCCAATAGGGTTAGTACACAGCAGTGTTAAGGCCGCTCCGTACTAACCATATTGGATTCGCTCACCTCAATGTTAACCTACGGAGAAAATGTACCTACTATTTACAGCAACATAATGCTGTTAATCTAATAAAAAGGGTACTTTCAGATAGTCTGACTTTTCTGCACCTTGCAACAGATTTTGTTCGCCTTATCCGGTGGTTCGCTATATCCGAACCGTTAAGAAAAGTGCTAGGGTTCGCAAAATGTATAACTCATTATTTGCAATGTGTATTCAATAATGATGTATCAAAAAAAGGATGAAATCTATTAAAAATGATCATTAATGAATTAAATCGACTGAAATTGATTACATTAAACTGACACAATACTAATTAAACTACGCACAATAGGAAAATGGCGGGACCAAAATTTTCGCTCGTTATATTCGTGAGTTCGTCATATACCAGGTTCGCTATAATGGGGTTCGTCTGTATATAGCTTGAACTAGCTTACAATAAAACTCCATACATATTTTTCAATGACAAAACCTCAAAATTGCCAGTCTTTGACTTGTGTCACTTTTCTTGCCCGATATTTATAGTAATACCTTTTCGGTATTCAACACATTTTTTGAATAAATTGATTGAAAATTCTTGTAGACTAAATATGGAAGACATAAATGTGCGTGTGGGCGTTTGAATCTCTGGAATTTGTAGAAAGAAAGCTTACTGGGGACAGAAGGTGGAGAAAATTTTGAACAAAATCAAAATCTCCAGTTTATTTGAAATTTCTTATATTTTATGAAATCCTTTTTTAGTCTTTGAGGAATGAATGCAGACAGGCTTGGTTTGGAGCTCTACTGTCATTTGTTTTGCTACACGAGGGCTAATTAGACCGGGACCTACTGCTTAAAGCCGATTCTGAACCGGCTACAAAAGTCCATGCCAACAGTGGGATTCGAACCCACAGACTATGGTACTGAAAGCCAGCTCTCTAGTCCTTCGGTCATCGTCCGAATGCAGACAGGAAAAAAAAGAAAAGCTAATGACATTCTAAATTCTATTCTTAGCATACTATCATTTTTTTGTTTAGACTTACAATGCTTTATTTACATTGACGCAACCTATATGACGATTATAGATATCGAATCTCTAGATAAACTGGAGTTATCTTATGCGAGATTTTGTTTCTTATTTCAAGTGAATGAATTTGAATTGCACATGGCGAATTTTATAAAACACCAGTAAAACTAAGAGTTCGTAGCTTTATTTAATGGTCAATGCCTATTTTCGATGAGAATTTTAAATCTTTCATCCGAATAAATAGGCACACCTTATATCTTTTTACCCTTTCACTTTCATAGACATTTCCTCAGGAGGTTTCAGTCTTATCTTCGAAAGCAAATTTTGTAGAAAGAAAAGCTGAAAGAACAAATACCTCATCATATCTACAGTTGCTAGATTCGAACTCGGAGAATATTTTAAAAGGAGCAGAGAAAGAAAAATCAAACACCATTCATTTCTTATTATACATCATACATATGCGATGCCTATTCATTTAATACCATGCATCCTTTAAACACGATTAGCACTTTCGATAACTCACCACTCCCTACATTAATACCGACATGGGAACACTGAAACAAACAACAGATTGTTCCAGTTTTTCAACACACTGTGTTTGGGATTTTTGAATTTTTTAAGTGCCGACCATCGTATAATGGAGATTTTTATATTTTTTTAATTACGACCGAACCTTTTTTCAACCCCTTGGGATGTTGGCTGGTTGAGTCCTAAATAGACGATTGTTTTATTATCAAATTATTTCAATTATGGGCCGTATAAACAGATGTTTTGAATTTTTATTTCATTCGTAAGGTGGTTGAACTTGTCTTTTACACTTTCTAATTCTCTACACTGCGGTGTAAAAATCATTTCCAGGAAGCCTAATCGAAAGCGTGAAGAATTGAAAGTGAGAGCGAATATACTTCACGTCGTTTAAAGTGTAATGGCTTCTAAGTAGTAATTTTCTACCTAGAGAAGGGTGATTTGAACGTATTCAAGTGATTGTTGTTTATGGCAGTCGTACGTAAACTTTGGGACGCCACCGTTGGGGGAGGGGGGGGGGAGGTCGATAAAAAAAATTGAAACAGTCGCAGATAGTTCGAAGTAAATTTATGTAATATTGAATTATTTAATTAAAAAATGCTTTAAATTTTCTGCAATTACAAATTTTTAATATATATATATATATATATATATATAGGATATGGTCGAGAAAAAAAATTGATGCGGTCGCAGATAGTTTGAAGTAAATTTATCTAATATTGAATTATTTAATTAAAAAATGCTTTAGATTTTCTACAGTTACAAATTTTTAGGATAGGATCATATATATATATATATATATATATATATATATATATATATATATATATATATATATATATATATATATATATATATATATATGATATAAAGGATATGAAACAGATAAATAAGGTTTAAAACAGTTTTAACAAAAACAAGTGCAGATGGTAAGATAGACATTTTTTGAACTATTTGCTTATGTTTCAATGCCTGTTTATAATCAAATCTAGACTAAGAGTTTATTATTGCATGTCAAATACTTTTCAGTTGTACATTGAAGGAATTTTATTTTACACATTATAAAAAAACTTAGATTTGACTTATTATGCTTCGCTATTATGCTTCGCTATGAGTAGGCTATTATTATGCTCCGCGAATCATTAGGGATGTCTGAAAACATCTAAATGAAAAAGAACACTCCCTTATATAAAGAAATTCATTTAATACCAAAATTATTTTACCAAACAGTTCATGTATAAGAAAACGTATGCAATAATTGTTAATTATTTTGTGCACTGTTAAAACCAAGAAATGGAAAAAAAATAATAACAATTTTTAAGATATACGCAATTAAACTATCCAGGCAAATAGTGAGGGAATGCTGTACCATACAGCTGTACTTAAAAAAATCCACTGTAATCAACTATTCGCTAAGTTTACCATATACAGGTTATGTTTTCATAATTGTGAACATATTTCAATTCGTAGCAGTTGCTGAAATGGTGTATTCAACTGTTTAGATAGGAAATAAACGAAATCATGTGACCAGGAGGTTAAATTACTTATGGCAAAAGTTCCAAATGAAAGGTTTCTTATAGGTTTTCATAGTTAAAAGATAATGATAAATTTGAATCAACAATTTCTAAACACATATATTTAACTTCATATTAAAATTCTGCCTGGTTGACAGATAAATTGCTCAGTTACTTAGTATCACCTACGTTATCCAAACGATACT
>OU015496.1:129832680-129976834 GCA_907164885.2 Dolomedes plantarius
TATACGCCATGCAATAGGTTGCGCTATGTAACACATAAAGTCATGAGAATTAAAAATTAGAGACAAGGTTTTTCGAATTCTGGACATTAAATGAATTTTCTCGCAGGGAAAGCCGTACTAAATCAATCATTGCATATCCTTGTGTCAATATGTGATGCGTGGCTTTAAAAATAGTCTTATCTTACGACAGTTTGGACGGGTGGATGAGTTTTTAAAACCAATAAAGAAACAAATCTTTCCGCAAGATGTGGCAGGGAAATCAGTGATAATTCGGAAAAGGTTTAGTCACTGAAGGGACACGCCGGCGAATTTTACAGCCGGAGGTCTTAAACTCTCAGTTGAAGATCATCTTATCTGACAAAGCGTGAAGGATTCGAAGTTATGACATGAGCATTTGTTTTGCAGACATTACACGTCAGTTAATAAGCTGAAAAATAAAAGAGTTAGGTGCTCAACGTGGATTCAAATTGTAAAATGCATTAAGTTTGTATACATTAGTGAGCTTGTGGGAAACGAGTTTTAGCAATTGAAATACATTCCTCGCTTTAACATCTTGCCGTAATCATAAACATTGAAAAAACAGAAAAATAGAATATTCATTTTGGAGAAATAAATTAAAACATATCAAACTATAAAAAGTATCGTACATCACAACATCGACTTAACATTAACATTTTCGCCATAAGGTAGATTATAGATTATGAGACATTTAATGAAGAAATTTGATTAAGACAGAGGATATTACATATGCATTTTATTCATATATTAAGTTTCATAGGTTTGATCCTCAGGTAGAACCATAAGAAGCCAAAAATGTTGTTCTTTTCCTATAACATAATGACACAACCTGTTAGCTTTAGTTACAGACTGACAATAAAGTCTCTTATATTCTCTTACAACGATTTTATACCACATGTGCAGTAAAAATTATCAAAATATTTCATTTCCTCTCTTGATGAAACATTGGCTAAGTACTGAATGTTATTATTTTAGGGCCGAAAATATATAATATAAGTATAAATATGGAGAAATACCTGGTACCGAGATAAATTAATGCACCATACGTACATATAATTTGTTATTTCCTTATATAGTAGCGGTACAAGATAAGTGATACTTGGAAAACATATAGTTGTCAAATTATATTAGCTTATTCAACATGTACTTTCAATTTCACTCTATAGATGTTACGTTCGTTAATAAGATTTTACATTAAATTAGATTTCAGTGCTGTTTACTTTAAGGTGTTCTATTTATTACGTTTAAAGTTCTAAGCAGAAAGCAAATTACTGGTTCGCATGACACCTTATTTTCTGCAATTCTTCTAACAGATTTTTTTAAAAAATCTGTTAGAATTTGTCTATTGACGGGCAAGGTGCTACAAGAAAAGGAAAACAAATTAAAAGCACAAACAACTAGCAAGACAAAAGTAAAGAAGCCCATTAGGCCTCTAAAATCTAATAGCGCAACAGTCCGCTGTGGATCAAGACCGGCGGTGCCCATCTCCACTTTCTTGACCGTGGGCTTGGGGTGCAATACAGCGTATGTCTTAGTCAGGTGGTCAACCTGACGTGGGACTCCCAGAGTTTAGTTCCGAAGCATGCTTGATCCTCATTTTATCGACTCACTCAAGGGATGAAAGGGTGAGTCGACCTTGCCCAGTCGCAGGGAAGAACCCTGGACCTATGGGAGAGCAGCTTGGCGTTTTTAACCAGTACGCCACCGGGCGTCCCATTAGGCCTCTAGCTTCTCAATATCTGTGATGAACTTCAGTGCAGTACATTTCCTCAGATGGCCCTGTATCACCACATCTTGGGAGTCAAACAGATCAAATGCAGGCTCTGTGGAGAGGCTAATTAGGTAAAGGTATTTTGTTTTAGGGAGAGATCCCACTTACAGGATACTAAAAAAAATAACGCATTCTTTACATTTTTTTAATTTGTGAATTTAAGAAAAAGTTAAAAATAATTCCCTTGATATCTTACAAAGATGCACGAGTTTTTTAAAGTAGATTACATATCCCAGAAATATATAATGACAAAAAACGTATATGTATTTTATTCGTTCTACCAGAGTAATCAGAATTAAAGATGTGCGTACGTAATTTCATGAAATTTAACAATATACACCTGTCCCTCGATTTACACGGTAGATGCGTTCCACGACAAATCGTGTAAATCGAAACCGTGTAAAATAAGACACAGCATTCATATTAAACAAGGGGATAGGTGAAAGCCGTAGTTATGTTTATAATAACAGCGTAAAAATACAAAGAGTTTATACCGAAGTGAAGACAAAGCAATTTAAGTAATATGCAATGATATATTATTTTTGAAATTTTTATTCTATGAAAATAATATTTTGATTTTATGATATTTTTGAAATACAAATTTGCATATGTATTTCAAAAATTAACGTCTTACCTCGTGTAGAACTGACCTAGGAATGACAGTATGGAAATGAAACAAAATCAACTTTAATGACGCCAATGCTAAACTCAACGCAACGCGACGCAATGCACTGGTGATTCTGTGCAGATAATTAATGGGTGCATTCAATGTAACTCAAATAATCAAATAATACATTAATATTTTTTTTTATTTCTAAAATTTAGAAACCGCGTAAAAACCAAATCGAGGGACTGGTGTACCTAAAATATTTATTAGGTTTCACTGGGTCGATCATCAGGTAGAACCACAAGAAGCCAAAAATGTTAATTAACATTGTAACACAACCAGTTAGTTTAAATTTTTTTCTCACGCTGTCTTCATAGCGCAAGCTACTATGTCGAAATTTTTTGAATCACATAGAGTTTCACTGATGAAAGCAACATGGGTGAACGTAGTGACGCAATATAAAACGTCAACCAACTCATTAGAATAAAGCCCGGAGGCAAGGGAACCACCGCAGCAGAAACAAACGATTGGAAGCAAAATGTGCGTAACTTCATGGTAGTACTTAAAAGTGAGAGAAAAGACTTAATCCTGAGAAAGTTAATCAACCGATGCTTCTCCGGCACTGAGAAGTAAAAAACTGAAGATCACGAGATGTTCTGGGGATGGGGAAAAAAAGAAACACCTCTCGGTTTTCAATCAGTGCCATTGTTCATGCAAAACCGGCAATTTGGGTTTAAGCCGAGAATTATTCCCTTCCAGGTACTTCTGGGCGTTTAACGGTATTAAGATTGTCTTCCTGCTTTTTGCGACCATAACTGAGAACAAGAGGATTTGTTGTCCTTCCATTTGGTTGTCGTTACAGGCATTACTGCGTAATGCCTCTTTGTCCTTGAATTCTGAACGAATGCAATATTTACTTGATTTCTTTAGATTTCTATTATATCTATATTGAACACATGAAATGTGCATATATTGCTGATAATAATTTAACTCAATATTTTAATAAACAGAAAATTCTAATATCACACCTCTACAAGAAGAGTGTTACATCTCAAAATAGACATATTTTTAGGAAGAGCTATTTCATTTCTTCTTTAGCTCTTCCTGAAAATATGGCTATTTCGAGATGTAACACTCTTCTTGCAGAGGTGCGATATGTACAATTGTGTATGTTATCTTAATACTTAAGGGACAGTTTACAGTGCACTAATGACAAAGAAATTAATTTTGTGGCTGATATAAAGGATTTAAGTTCTTTTAAGCATATTTTAACCATGCACATGCCTCCCTCTTCATTCTCTATTGCTTTATAGGTATTATTTTTACTAACTGTGTTAATGTTTAAGTTCATATTTAATAATGATCATTTGAATTAGCAACAACAACACACACTCAAAAGCTAGAGATGCAATTACGATGGTTGGGTCATATGTTCTTTTTTCAAGTTTATCTTATTTGTTTGCTACAGAATATTAATATAAGACATAGCACTGAAATATAGTTGTGTCTCATTGACACAACATAAACAATATCAAATATTCTTTCAACCTTATATATCTGTCATAGAAATATATCCCTTCTCAAGATGTAAAGGTACTTTTTTCATATATAATCAGATTTTTGAAACTATGATGGTTATTTTTATATGAACCCATAAAATCACTGTAGTTAAGAATAAACTGAAAATTTCTTACATTTTTGATGATTTCAGTCTATTCTTAACAACAGTGTAATTAGGATATGACAATATTCTATTCTATTAGGATATAACAGTGTATTAGGATATGAGAATAGCAACATATCATATCCTAATGTTTGGTCGAGAGACATTCGGATATGACACGTTGCTATTGCCTTTTATCTTGAACCTATCGTAAAGCCTTCAGATTCCTAAGTATGTTTGAAAGAATATCCTATTATTTAACAAGGGTGTTGTCTCCATTTCTGTTCCGAAACTTTCTGAATATTTTTCTTAAGATTTTGTGGATGACTGTTTAAGATGTTCAGGGCAACCGAAAGCCGAATTTTACCGTAAGAAAAATATTTGAAAATTCACAATTCTAAGTTGTGGGGAAATTAACTTTTTTTGATAAATTTCCTTAATAATTATTACATGTTAGGACAGTATTTTCACTCAAAAATATATCTTCTAGATGATGTGGCACATGTGTGATTGTTGGAGCTACCTCTTTGTTTGTTTGTTTGTTTGCTGTCGTCTCTGTGGATAGAAGCACTATGCGCAGAAGTGGGTGTGCCGTTGCTTCAAGTGAGGTTGGACTTCTATACGTCACACCCCAGTCCGGTGTACATATGAATACAAGGAAATAGAAACATAAATCACACAATCACAGAAGAATTTTTATTAACAAACGATGATACCGGTGGTGAACGGTGGGTAGTAGCTCCCCTTCCTTTTGCAGGCGTAGACTGACGAGTTCCCCAGAATACAAACAAGTCTTATGCGGGAATAGAACCCGCGACTCCGGCCTGGTAGGCTGATGCCTTAACCACTTAGCCATTGGGCGACAGAGCTACGTATTTCTTGTCACCAAAGGGATGTTCTATCTACTTCTGGAGAAAAAAAATTCGCAAAATATAAATCTACTATCGTAATATTTTATAAAGAAAACTTCAATTGAAATACAGCATACATTTTGGCTTTACAAACAGAAAATTACATTTTTCAATCGTCACGTTCCCCCTATGTAACGTCTGGCTTATCTCGTTCGTTGTCTGGTTGTAGCTCGTCGTAAAACCACATATCATTTTGTACGCCGCATTTGAGGGATAGTTCTTTTAAATCGTTGCATTTTGCAGTTAAACAATATACAGTGTTATGTTTATTAGAACCCCAAAATCCACCGTTGATAAGTGTTGTTTAACCTTCCTGTAAACAAACCACGTCAGTCGTTAGAGGAAAAAAGGAGGCAACTAACAAGTCAGACATATCAATCTTTTGAGTAACACGAGAACTAACGATTGAAGCTACCTCTTTCTTGCATCAAACGAAAGAGTTTTTCTTTTACTCCAAACTTAGCCAGGATGGAGCTACTTCCTTTTTCCAGCAAATCCTTCAATTGCGTGTTTACTTTTAAACTACAGGACCATTATTGAAGGAAAACACAACAAAACTGTTGAAGATCCGAGAAAATAGCCGAATACTTTGATAAATATATCCAGTTTACGAATGCTCTAGGCCTCAGACACGTTACTGTTATTTCCTCGTCTACATGGATCACAGATCTTGGAAATTTTTCGGCACGGAAGCAAAGATTTCTCATCAGGGATTTGAACTCCGCTGTTGTAATCACAAAAAAATCAGAGAGTGTGTGACTACATGCACTTTCAGCTCCGACTACTTCGTTTATGCAATGTTTCTGCGTCATTACATTTTAGTTACATCCGACACAAAAAGTTATCTGATGATAAAGAAACAAACATACATTTGAATGAGAAATCATGTTTTATGTAAATAAGAATGTATTTAATATACTCATGGTAAATTTCAACTGAATTATGAAACCCCCATTTTCTCAAAGAATGATCTAACAAAATTTTGGGACTCGGGTTTAGGAAAGTTTCGACTGCAGCATTTGGACTTTTGCCGGTTGTCCGGTAATTTCTGAAACTTTACAGCTTTGTAAGTATACCATTTCTTCTACTGCTTACTTAACCAATTGTTGAAAAGTTCCGACTTCTATTTGATACAGGGAAATATAGACTGCTGTTAGTATACAACGATGAACAAATTCTCTATTCTCTAAAGTGACACTTATCAACCTGTGGTACTCGTACCCCTTCGGACAAGTGTTGGACTGTTGAAGGGTATGTGGAAAATTTTTAGTAATGGCGAAAAAAAACCATCTTTTTGTGATCATCAATACCGCATCAATTATCGCCTGAATAAATGTGGCAAAAAGCACACCGATGATGGGAATTTGATTTCTCTTTGTATTAAGGATGCCGTTCTATGTATGTCTAGTGAAAAATATGTTTGCAAAATTAATGTCAATCCATTTTTAAACTATACAATTTCTCGAAGAAATAGTGACATGATTGAAGACATTGAATCAACAGTAATAGGTAGAATTAAAAAGAGTAAATTGCTTTAATAAGAATGAATTAAACATGCTCTGGTTTGCAGAATCTCTAAGGCTCCAGGGGGGATTCGACCCTCTGATCCGGGTTGCGATAAGTGAAATAAAAAAATACCAAGGGGATATAAAAAGGTTGTGAGCATTTGATTTATCACCTCCTTTGAAACTATCATAGATAGTTATAATTTTGTAAAAAGTTGTTTGTGTCTCCGTAATAGAAGTTTTCATGACACAACGTTGGGTGGAGTTTCCCTTGTCACAGTTCTACCGTCTGATCGCTAATGACAAGCTTGACTAATAGTTGTGTAGGAACAGATCCGTGGCAAGAGTTTCACAATTTTTATTCTGACGCCTCCGCTTCCTTCCAGAAGACCATAAAACAAGAAGGCCAAAGAAAATCACCCAAAGGGCAAATGGTGTGAGAAACTTCCACGTATCACACCGATGCTCTCTTACTATGAAAACGAAGGTGAAAGATATCGTTAGTGTAACAGTTAGAGGTCAATTGAATCAAGAGAAAGCAACAAGTAGCTAAAAATTGAGGTAAATAGAGCCGTTATCAGATTTCTCTTTGTGTAAAATTTCATTATCCTATTTTTTGCTGATTCCAACCAATAGATCCGCCGAAATGAGTATTTCGTGAGAGTCGGACGTGAAAAAGGAGTCAAAATCTGGCAACTGATTTGACAACTTGTAATTAAATGGCGGTTGAAGTTAAATCGTCCATTGTAATCTGGCTGTTCCTCTTCAGTGTGGATTCCTTTCGTTTACAGTAAAAACTGTTCTGGTGGCCCATTTTCTTGGAAAATTACTGATGAGTTTCAGGAAAAAGAGTAATGATTATAAATGAAAATATTGATTCTCTTTTTTTCCTGATTTCCCTTTGACAAGTAAAATAGGTATTTGAACTTTGATCCCTTGATCTTACCCTCTAGGGAGCAAGAGAAAATTACTCGTATAAAAATATTTTGATGTTTACTATATCATGTTACATTGTTTTGACCTCTGGCATTGCACGCAAAAAGCGTAAGAAACCTGTTTCGTTCTTTCAGTCATTGAGAAAATTCCTAGTTACGGGTCCATATGGGGTACGTCACAAGTAATGTAATTCATGAAATGGAGTCTTTTATCCTCAAGAGGCAAGACTTTTAATTTCATTTCTATATAGATTTGTGTGACTTCATTTAAAAAAATGCAATTGAGGCGTTCCCGTTAAAAAGAGGGTAAGTGCCAAAATTTCCAAAAAGTATCTTTTGATTGATACAAGGTTTTTTTCCAAGGCTAATAGTGGGAAAAAGGAGGTAAGTGCCTAGCACAGAATTAAACCAAACTAGCTAGGCACTTATCACTCTTTTCCCCCGCCATTAGCCTTTTAAAAAAACCTTTGTATCAGTAAAAAATACTCTTCGGAAATTTTGGCACTTACCCTCTTTTCAACGGGAACTTCTCAATTCTAAACAACTTAAGATATGAAAGATGCAGGAATGGAAGATATTACAAGATAGTACAAAATTTTATAAAACATTGCAATTTACGTCCAGTCCAATATAATCGATGAGATCAGTGGCATTTGACACTGTACTATTCCAATGGATGTCATTGTTAAGATGATTATCTTTCTCCAGAATGTTTTTAAGTAACGAAATCAAATGGTGGCAAATTGCTTGTAAAGTAATATGACAGCTAAGCCTCAAGAAGTGACAAATTGTTAGTAAATCCATTAAATTTATATAATCATATCGTATGTCTTTAAACACTTATGATGATAACAGAATAGACACAAAGAATCTACTTACCCCGCTCTCTACGACTTCCGCACTAATTTCCAGCTGCCTTTTTATGGCCTCTTTACTTTATGAGTCCCATGCCGTCATTTCTTGCAAATCTTTATTGCCTTCACTGAGAAACGAACTTGCAGAAACTCTTAGAACTTGAGAGTGACTTGAGAAGCTTTATCAATAACATGACGCTATTTAAGGCGATATAGGCAGACTATAATAAGCTGAATTCTATGAAGAATTTTAACTTTTTTTCCCCTTGAAATATATGAAACATTAATAAAAACAGACAAATAATTAAAATTTATATTAAACATTTAACAAATAAAATTCGTTTAATTAAAGTCCGAGCTTTCTGATCTAAGGAAACAGTTTTTTTTTTACCTGGCTACTAGTTTTTCATGTAACATTTGGCAGTAATGTCATAAAGGTCTATCCAACAAATCTGCTTTCTCTCTAAAATACACCTTAAAAACTTTAACAGACAATTCTTGCTTGACATTTTCAGTTCAGCTTTAATTCTGGAATTCTTTGGTATTCAGTAATTAGGGAGGGTTCAAATAGCAGATCTTTTCTGGTTTAAAATATATATTTGTAACCGAGTAAATGATATTGGATAAGTGATAAAACATTAACTCATAATGCTAATTAACAATGCATTTAAGATTTGGGACCTTCCCTGACAGTTAAATAGTACGACAATACTATCTTAGAAAAGGAGATTTAAAAAAAGTTAGGCTTCATTTTACAAATAATAATGGAATCTGACAACATACTGATAAAGAAATTACACTACTTCTCTGTAGCTGTCTTGTAAATTCAAAGAAACAGCTCGAGGCCAGATTTTTACTATCTCAGGCATTTTAAAACGCAAACCTGTAAATGAACTCGTTAATAATTATTTATGTTAAACGTGTGATGCCAAATAAAAAAGTTTCTAAATTTCATTCGATAATTTAAAATTTATTAATTTTAATGGTAAGAACGTTAAAACGTCAATGCTTTGGTGAATGAAAATACGAAGAGAATAAACTATGCATGTATTCCATGTTAATTTGCTATGAGTATATTTAAAAAAACGTCGTCGGTAAGATATCAAAGTTATAAAGGTTAATAAGGCTCTAACACTGATATTTTTACCCTTGTAATTTGAATATTTCTGCCCGCAACTATGATAAGCTCAGAAATATGCATGATTGTGACATCCAACTGAAAAAAATGCCTAATTATGTTCTTTGATTCAGGGAATAAGGTGATTATCTTAATTTCTCTCTCGCTGTTATGTTTTTTAGTTTGTGGACATTTATTTTTTAATTATTTTTGCATATATGTACGCGGTTAAACACAATGATAGAAGTCATAAAATATTCAAGTACGCATACTTTAGCTATAGAGCTCAGCTAGAATATATATGTAGATTACATTTCAGTGTTGTCCAGTTAATAATAAGGCTGAAAAAAATACTGACATCCAATCGAAACACTGTTTAATTTCAAATAAATTCATGCAAGACTGCAAATGAAGACGTAGTTCTATGCGATAAATGTCGTGATAAATGTCGTAAATCGGTTTCAAGGCAATGTATCAAGTAATTATGCGTAGTTTTTATGTTAAGAACAATTTGACATTAGTCAAATTGTCCTTTGTATGAAAGAACTATGGTCACACTCTCGCTACATTTTAAGTAATTAAAGATAATGCAAGTCATTTACTAATACTTTTTTTAGCTGTAAAATTTCTTTATTCTTGCGTTAAAAAATGCTTTCATTAATTATCTGCAATAAGAGTTTTATAACTTGTAAAAGTAATGTGTTTCAGCATTACTTTTATCACATACTTTTTATTAATATTTGATTTAAATATACTCGCAATTAGCTATTTTTGTATTTGTTTAACTTTCTGATGAAAACTTAATACGAAAATTTTGATTGATGTTAAAGTTTAAAAAAAAGGTTTGGTGAAGTTACCATATTTTATAAACATTTCCAGCTTTAAAAATGACATTTAGCAGTGATTAGATTTTTCACATTATACTGCGTGGATATTGTTTCATTAAAACATGTCATATCCTGTAGTATGATTTCCATTGTATAAATTTATCTATAATGAAGCAGACAGTACATGAAATCAAAATTCGTAAATATACGTCTCTTTTCCATTTAATTTCTATGTATAATTAAGCTTATGATATAGTAATCAAGCCCATTAAGTTCATGGCATGTCTCATGAAAAATCTTTCCGGAATATTAAAAAGAAATCTTTTAATAAAACTGTTATGTAATTGTGTTTATTTACCACTCATTTGGAAAAGGGACACGATTTGGGACATTGTACAGTAAAACTTTAACTTTTGAACTTAATGTTAATTAATTTTACATAATTATATTCTCGGAAATATTTTCTTAACCGAAAATATATTTGCTCGAAAATGTATGTAAGAAACTGAATCATCTTTTATATTTAAAGCTGGGGGAATGTTTTATTTGTAGTTGGCTGTGTATCTAATAAGTTTGTTGCGTGCCTGTTTATTGGCTGTGTCCCTTAAGTTCAGCTTCCTATAATCGTAATTTGGAAATAAATATAGTTTATGGAATTAAAAAGTGTCTCTAAACAGTTCTTACGTGTAAAAAAGATAAAAGAATAGAAAAAAATAGAAATAAATAGAAAAAAACTGTAGAATAGAGCTCTAACGGACATAGAATTGTCAGTTAAGAAACATATAGTATTGTTCGTACAAGGACTCTGTAATATAAAACAAAAAAAAATCAGTTTTATTTAATTTGATTTGGATGAGATTTCACTATACTACAAAATCCGTCTTTTATCTCAAACTAACAGGATCTATTCGTTTATCTCATTTGATCAAATATCTGCAATTGATATAAAGCTGTTGTCTATAAATTTAGGGATGCAGTTAAAAAAATTATTCTGAAATATATTTCTAACACAGTACCATTTTTCCCATTTTATAAGTATAAATGGTTTTTTAATAAATATATCTAATAGTTCCCAATTAAATGCAAAGGATATTCAACTATTTGATGATAATTAATTAAATGTTTTTGCAATCTTTTCAATTGATATGATAAACTATAAAATTCTTGCCTTTTGTTTAATATAAACATAACTCGTACATTAAAACAGCTAGTAATTTCCTACTTGGGTATTGAAATTGGACATACAAATCAGGTTAAGGTTTTTCTCTCCTATCTATTGTAACGATATAAATGAAAGAATGATACCCTTAAATATCTAAATATAGATACAATTAACATTTCTGAAACATACAATTTAGAAGTTTTTATTAATTATCGATGTTAAACAATCCAAAACGTACAAAAGTATTTTTGTAAATTTAGCTCCGTATGATGTTAAATGATGATTAACATATGTTTGTTGTTGTTGTTTCTAATCCCCCCTGACTGGAAGTTCGAAACCAAGTCCATATGCTTCCGGCTGTAGTCTGCGGGTCCGGTTTATATAGAGTCGGAGTCCATCTAACTAGTTGCTACCTCAGTTTCGACCGAGCACCTCCCAGGGGTGATATCTAAGGGATCATACCCTCTACCACCCTGTCTGACCTCATAGAATGACTAACATATTTTTAAATCTCTCTAAGTAACAATCATGCCAACGATCTAAAAATCCATTCTCTCTATTGCCCTTGTCTAACTACACCCGATAATTTGAGCGTTAAAAATTGTACATCACTTTTGCTTCTCTAAACTAATTGGATGATTCTTCACGAAACATGAATAAGTAAAGATAGAAGTGGATTATAATGCTGAATATTGGCAACTGATACCAGCCGTATGATAGACTTACTGATAAGTTTTTGAAAGAGATTGAAATAATTGTTATGCCTTCAATATTTCCCCGCCTTTGTTCTCAATATCCTTGTATGCCTTTTAACATCCTATCGTATAGTTACGTAATTACAGTTTAAGATTTATTATTGTCTGTTACTTTCTAAGTACTCTCGTTATCGTTTTAAAAAGACTAATTACAGCAGATGCTTTCGTCCAGTCTCTCTAGCATTGACCTATTGAAGTGACCACAACAGAAGAAATTTTTTCACTTCCTCGAAAAAAAGTTTCCAGCCACAGCTGTAATGTACACGGTTCGTTGATTGCACGGCGCCGGGCATATCAGTATTCAGGGATTGTCTTCGGCTTGCGTGTCATCAAGCACACTTAGAAACTATTTTGTTGATTTTTATCTCATGCTCTTAACAACAAAGTGTATGGTTTACGGATGCATCGTGCAGTTTCTGTTCAGGAAATAAGGTCAATGAGCAAATATAACAAGTTCATGCCAATGAAATGTGTTTCTTTCGATAGAGATAATGGTTCGGATTCTTCAGAAGTAGAACGTAAATGACTCTTACTTTTTCCATTATATGCGGCATGAGGAAAAAAAAGGATTGTTTTCGTGCGTAAAAATATAGGCATTGGATTTGTTTTAAAATATATATTTTGTGATGTGGAAAGGGATTTGAATAATTTAAGGTTAACGTTTGTATGTGGAGAGAATCAATTTTCCTGAGATATTGATATAAGATTGGGTTTGACCGACTGACTTCAGCAGATTTGCGAAGGATGTGGGTAGAATTAAGGCTCTGATCGATACATTGTAAAAGGATAAAGGTCCTGATAACACACTATTATCTAGGGTTGTAGCCAAGAAAAATTCCTAGGCATTTAGGGGTTGAAAATTATTACTATTCGCCGACCTTATCATCAAATGGGTTATATCAGAAATTGAGGAATTCTTGAAATTTTTCATTATGTTTAAAATTAAGTTTCATTTTTATCTATTTTTGATACAGAATACCTAACATTACCTATTAACCTTTTCCTTACGGGGTGGGATAGCATGTATCCCAAGAATACGGGTCGAAGAATGAGTGATATATATATATATATATATATATATATATATATATATATATATATATATATATATATATATATATATATATATATATATATATATATATATATATATATATATATATACATATATATATATATAAGTGAAATATCTGTTTGTTTTGCTTCCTTTTATACAGAGATAAGATGAAGCTATGCTTATCCTTTCATCGGACTGCTTAATATATTTCCTCATATCATCTCTTACGAATGCAACTGTAATTCTAAATGCGCAGATAATTCATCCACAGTAATTAATTTTCATCTTTGTCACTAAATTCTAACATTGTCATGGATTTAAAACAAAATATTCATGACTGGCCTTTGATGGATCTTTAATTTCTGAATGGCATTACTGTAAGAAGTTTCAATAGATAATAACAGTCTTTAATTTCAAAACAGAGTTTTAGTATGAATTTAAAATTAATATTCTGTTCCCCTTGTTTGGATTTAGCACACTTTTAGTGAGTTTCTCATTGCTGAATGATTCTACTTAGATTTTTGTAATACTAATTTTATATCATGACAAGTAAATTGTTTTTTTTCAATTGATTTTTGTAGCCCTTTGTCAATCGTTTTCCCCTTGTTTGGATTTGGTACAATTTTAGTGACCAAGAATAAAAATTTGAAGATGCCAACCATAAATATCAACAAAATAGGCATTAATAGGAAAAAGATTCTGATATTGCGCAGAAGCTGAAATATGTCTGAAACTTCTAGGCATTTCGATGTTTTTGTATGTTAATAATATTTCAGTGATGTAATAAACATTTTCAAAATCTGTATAGTTAAATATTCTTCCAAGGAACGCTTAATTGCGTTAATTTTGTTTTATTCCTGATAATTTCTGATGAGAATTTATCAAGAAAGATTAGACCCAATCGATCTAAAAGTTAAAAAAAAATAATCTGCAAAAATTATAGAAAAATCGAAATCTTTAAGTTAGAAAAAAAAATCACCAATGAACCTACTAAATACGCTATATAATTATGATTATTTTTACACTTTGACTCCATAAGAGCACCCCTCATTGATTTATAGCAGCATTATACAAGAAATATATCTTTCATGAAACCAGATTCAAGTCTGTGATAAATCCTGACATCTTAAAATAGTAATTACCGATACAAACTCTGAATTTTTACAAGCTAATTTAAACAAGTTCAGTATATTTTCTAGCCTAATATATTAAATATATATCATAATTATCGTGCCTCAAAGAAAACGATAAAGGAGAAATTGCATTAGGTACATGAAATGTCAATTAAAATTATTGCGGTTGCAGTGTTGCGAGAAGAAACGAGGTGATGCATACTAATTTTAGAATATTTTTAAATAACCGGAAATGCCAGGAAGATATTTTAGCATGTGGTTTACTGAGTGGAAGTACTCTGTGCGACGACGAGTAAAGCGTGATTATGTTCCTAATAAATATTTATGAATCATGGTGTAAGTTATAAGCTGCGAAACATGTAATAATCAGTATTAATCAAAATAAACGAGAAGGAACTATTTAGAGTGTTTTATGTTAGGAAGTAAGTGAACGAAAGATGAGCTATGATTAGGGATACGTAATTTTCGTATTTACGAAATAAATGCGAAATTTTCCGATATGAGCGAATAAACGCGAAAATTTTTTTTTTAACTTTTCGGCAAAAACTCGGTGACAAATGGCTTTTTGAGCGAAATTGGGTAATAATAGTAACAATTTATTAACGTAATTCCTTAACTAGGATCATCCATGGTCTTTAACTGAGAGATCTCACTCTCGAAATTTATTTATTAATTATTGCCAAAGACTTAAGGAAGAGAATGAGGAGACTGCTACAATGTTAGCTTTTAACAAAGAATTTTGATACTTACCAAGTTAGTAACCAAGTAACTTTGATAGTAACCAACTTACTAACCAAGTAAGTAAAATTGTGATTTTTTTCGAAATTTTTGAATTTATATATATATATATATATATATATATATATATATATATATATATATATATATATATATATATATATATATATATATATATATAAATACATATATATATTTATATACATAAAAATATATATATACATACATATATATATATATATATATATATATATATATATATATATATATATATATATATATATGCGAATAAATGCGAAATTTTATATACTGTAAATTTTTTTTTTGCGAAATTTCGATATTTTTTATGCGAAATTTACGTATCCCTAGCTATGATGTTATCTTTGCTAAATATTTTATTTCAAGAGTTTACTCTAAATAATATTAATTACATTTTAAAACTCTACGGTACGAGCTGTTTATGTAATCTGATTAAATTTTTTTTTCTCGTCAGGAAACCATAAATTATAATTAGGGGTGACAAAAGAGTTAAAACGATGGCCTAGAATAAGAAGCTAAAAAAATTATAGCAATGGACTCAGACATTACAAAAAGCCGAAAATTTTTAATTCTCTTGCTATTAAATAAAATAGACAGAAGATATAACAGAAACTTATGAGCAAACATAAGGAATGCGAGAGCAACATTTTGACCTACAAAATTATAAGGAGATTAAATTTTAAATTTGAAGTAGAACTACTGGAGTCAAAATAATCATGTAAATCTCTAAGGTTCATATATGTATTTTCAGAACTGATCATAAAAAATTATAAAAAAATATAAAAAATTGGGGGAAAGGTTGATTATTTTTCGTAATGAGCTTTATCTGCTTTTATGTTTAATTTTCGACAATAAGATAACAGGCTTTAATACCTTTTATGAAGATTTTAAAATTTCCATCCTGATTTTTTCCCCTAAATATCTGTAGAGACCATAAATATTCTATCGTTTACTGTAATTAGATATCGACTGATGCCTATTCGTTAATGAATATTTTTAAATCGCGAAAATCATTCTTAAATCGTCTTAAAACGTTGTAAACTTTATTTACTTGAAATTCCTTTGTTTTAAGATTTTTCCACATAAATATCGGTTGAGCCCATAAATCTTCTGTCTTCGATTGTCGATAGATATCTATTGACGTCTATTGATTAATGAATGTTTATAAATCAGGGAAATCATTCATAAAGTGTGTCTTAAAATGTTGTAAACTTACCCGAAATTTAACTGAAATTGCTTTTTATTGTTATATGATTTCCCACCATAGATATATGTATAGACCACACATCTTCTGTTGTCGACTGTTAATAGATATCGATTGATGTCTATTGATTACTGGTGCAGGTAACATCTGTCGTGGCTGCAATGTCATCCAAGTTCTCAAATTTACCTCTGGAGGTGCGGGGCCAAGTGTTCCAGCCTCGTCACTTGACCCGATTCTAAATTACGGGTCCGGCTTGTAGGGGGTGATGCTGGTCACCTATACGGTGCTCTCTTATATGAATGGCCAGCAGTCTCGCCCTTTACTATGAACAAATGGCGTCATAGCCAATCTTCCGGTAATCTATCTATATATATAAAACAGTTCCGTAACTGACTCATTCATTCATTCATTCATTCATTCATTCACTGACTGACTGACATACAACACACAGACCAAACCGCTGGACCTAAAGGGCTGAAATTTTGCATGGCGATTCTTCTTATAGAGTAGGGGTGCACTAAGAAAGATTTTTGAAAAATTCTTCTTAGATTTTTTTAAATTAAATTTTTAAGCTGTTTTTGTAACTTTTTTAAAGTTTGCATTTAAAATAACAATTTCAGGGTTATAAAATTTATATCACGAGAAAGATCATAAAAATTCCTTCAAAATGAGATCTTTTTCGAATCTTTAACTCCCTTTTCTGATTTTTGGTGAATTTTTAAAGATTAATTTTTTAGAATTTAATTTATTAAATGCTGATCACGTGATTTCTTTTTCTGGTACTTTAAATAAATTTATCGTCACGTGCATAAAAACTAAATAGACAAAAAAAAATATTTTTTTCTTGCTAATGCGGCAGACGATTGGACATTATTTTGTCTAATAACATATCCCTTATGATTTTTTTATAAATATGTTTTTTTTTTTACATCAATTGTATACATTGATCGTCGTATTTATTATAAATAAAGATATATATATATATATATATATTTATATTTTTTGGCATTAATTGCATACATTGACCGTTGTATTTAATTTGAATGTACTCCGTAGCGAAGTGCGGGTTTTCAGCTAGTCTATATATATAAAACAGTTCCGTAACTGACTCATTCATTCATTCATTCATTCATTCATTCACTGACTGACTGACATACAACGCACAGACCAAACCGCTGGACCTAAAGGGCTGAAATTTTGCATGGCGATTCTTCTTATAGTGTAGGGGTGCACTAAGAAAGATTTTTGAAAAATTCTTCTTAGATTTTTTTAAATTAAATTTTTAAGCTGTTTTTTTTTACTTTTTTTAAGTTTGCATTTAAAATAATAATTTGAGGGTTATAAAATTTATATCACGAGAAAGATCATAAAAATTCCTTTAAAATGAAATCTTTTTCGAATCTTTACCTTCATTTCCTGATTTTTGGTGAATTTTTAAAGATTAATTTTTAGAATTTAATTTATTAAATGCTGATCACGTGACTTCTTTTTCTGGTACTTTAAATAAATTTATCGTCAAGTGCATAAAAACTAAATAGACAAAAAATAATTTTTTTTTCTTGCTAATGCGGCAGACGATTGGACATTATCCAACAAAATATTAAAATACAGTAAAAGAAATGTTCTAGAAACTGTACTATATTAACTGTACTATATTCTTTAGTATTCTTTATATTAGATTTAATTTGAATATCTTCTTCTACATTATTTTGTCTATAAAAATATCCCTTACGATTTTTTTATAAATATATATATATTTTACATCAATTATATACATTGATCGTCGTATTTATTATATATATATTGGCATTAATTGCATTACATTCACCGATGTTTTTACTTTGAATGTACTCCGTAGCGAAGTGCGGGTTTTCAGCTAGTATATATATAAAAAGCAGTTCCGTAACTGACTCATTCATTCATTCACTGACTGACTGACATACAACGCACAGACCAAACCGCTGGACCTAAAGGGCTGAAATTTTGCATGGCGATTCTTCTAATAATGTAGGGGTGCACTAAGAAAGATTTTTCAAAAATTCTTCTTAGATTTTTTTAAATTAAATTTTTAAGCTGTTTTTTAAACTTTTTCTACGTTTGCATTTAAAATAATACATTGAGGGTTATAAAATTTATATCACAAGAAAGATCATAAAAATTCCTTCAAAATGAAATTTTTTTCGAATTTTTACCTCCATTTCCTGATTTTTGGTGAATTTTTAAAGATTAATTTTTAGAATTTAATTTATTAAATGCTGATCACGTGATTTCTTTTTCTGGTACTTTCAATAAATTTATCGTCACGTGCGTAACAACTAAATAGACAAAAAAATATTTTTTTCTCTTTCTAATGCAGCAGACGATTGGATATTATACAAAAAAAATGCATATCCCTTACGATTTTTTTATAAATATATATAGATAGATAGATATATATTTTACATCAATTTTATACATTGATCATCGCATTTATTATAAATATATATATTTATTTTTTGGCATAAATTGCATACGTTGACCGTTGCATTTAATTTGAATGTACTCCGTAGGTTTTTCACTCCGTAGGGTTTTTCACTCCGAATGTACTCCGTAGGGTTTTCAGCTAGTTTGTAATAAATGAATAAATAAATAAATGACTATTGATTAATGAATATTTTTAAATCAATAAAATCAATCTTAAAATGTCTTAAAACGTCATAAACTTCGTTTACCCGAAATTCTTTTTATCGTTTTATGCATTTTAGATGGTGTTTTCTAATACAAAGAATTTGAGGATTATCCGTTACCTTCTAGTTTTCAGTCTGGAGTTTCCACCACTTACTTGAGAAATATTCAGTTATTTTAGCTTGATAAAACAGACCATTAAACATTTTCTCTCCGTTTCTGTAGACAGAAGCTTAAAAATTCAATACATATAATTTTAAGATTAGGAAACAGAAAAAAAAGTAATTGTCTAAAAAGAAATATTGCGAGCTCTGCACATAATTATTTATATATATTTGTATAATCAAAAGTTTTATACACAAAGTCTTATAAGACTGAATTTTAACTGTAAAAGAAAGTATAAATCCTTCTTATTTGACCAAATACATATGAATTTTGCACAAAATAATTTAATTTTTATACCTACTGTCTTCTGTTTTGAAGAAGAGTTTGCCATCGGCGGAGAAAAGCACATTAACCCGAAAAAATTTTTATGGAAAAAGCAGCAAAATCTCAAACAAATATACTGCAAAAAAAAAAAAAAAAAAAAAAAACCCGTCTCTGAGCGTCCATGCGGGGATAATTATGTATACAGGAGAGCATGAAACCTGTGATCTGCTCCAGAAAGTGTGAAAATTCGGTGAAAGAAGTAGGGGGAAAGGCAATTAAGGAGAAGTGATGCTTCCTCCAGAAAAATTTACGGGTTGAGTTATTTTATTCAAGAAGAAATGGGAAGTTGTGGCATTTTAGGGTAGATTATTCATTTCTAGGAAGTGCAGCATTTCATTTCTTGAGGTGGATGCATGAAGAAAGAATGAAGGCTGTTTTTTTTTTTTTTTACAGCCGACTTTTGCGTGGATGGACAAAGGAAAAGCTTTCAAGTTTCGTCCATTGTAAATCACTCCATCAGAATTGCTGGCAGGCTGAAAAAATATGAACTCATGTCATGCACTTTTCAAGAAGTTCACAGGAGTTTGAGTTTTATTAGCTTACAGAAAGGTGTAAAGACCCTGCTGGTATATAATCTCCATTTAAATTTTATTTTAGGATTTGCTTTAAATTAAATAATAAAAGAATTGCTTTGATTCTTCAGTTTCCGAGATTAATATGGATTTTCCTAAATTAGGGTTGTTCTTTGTTGTATCTGTGAATAATATTCTTTGCAGATACTGCAAAGTTATCAAAAGCGCAGAAATAGTACGTAGGAAGAAAAAAAAAACATTATATGAAATTTTCATGAAGAATCAAGATTTTACCCTGACTCATAAAAAAAGATAATTTGGGTCCCGATGGATAAGAGATGTAAATAATATGTTTTAATGCCGAATGGTTGTCACGACTCGTCGGGAAGGTGAACGGAAACGTGCAAAAATTCTTAATAAATAACAGTCTTGATGTTCATTTGATTTTGCGAAAGGCAGTATTAATGCTGTAAAAAAATGAAAAATCTGATATTTTATAGGATTATCCACGCGACACTCAACAGACTTGCGCACGACCAGAAAATGCGTAAGAAAGCGCCTAGTAACTATTTACAGTTCCTGTTACCACTCGAGTATATAATAAGTCGATCTTTCTGAGTTCTTTCAAGTCGTCACATAATATTATGAATTTTCTTTCAGTTTCATAACGTTACGTTGCGTAAGACATTAATATATACAATGTTCTCTCTGGTGTTTATAATATGTTTTGATTTAGCCACGTCAATTTTGCTTATTAAGTTTGAATCTCAACGTTTTGTAGGCGTGGACACTTGTATATTTTATAAACAGTACAATTGATTTCGCACTGCAACGGGGAGAAAGGTTGTGACTTGATCTCCCCCCTCCCCAATACAGGCCAGAAATTCAGTAGGATAAAAGTAATCTCCCCTCCTCCCCAAAATAAATAATAATAACAATAAATCACCTATTTCACCGGAAAAGAATATGCTGCCAACAGATACCCCCTTACCTTCTACAGAGAGTGAGTGATTCTGGCTCCGTCGCTTAGATACAAAATCATACAAGATATGCGAATTTTAAGTGACATATATATTACCCGTAGGACTATATGACAGGCTATTTGAGGGGTCTATAATTCAGAGTTTTTATTGCTATTGAGTTTGATATTACTCTAAAGTTTATTTTGAGAATTAACCCTTCAGCGGGCGTTCCCTTGTACAGAGTGCAACTATTTCGTAATTTTGAATGGTTTGTTTTTACATGTAAGGTTTAAATGTTCTAAGCAGTTTCTATTTATAGATACACCCTTTCTGCACGTCTGATTTTATGACCCTTGTATTCCTTTCCATTCCCTGATAATCGTGATTTAACCATGGTAAACCAACGATTATACTGGATTACAATACTGGAGTTCATGTACTGGAGTTGATGTACTCGATCAAATGTGCAGCTATTACACGGTATCCCTCATATCCCAAAGATGCACAATCTCAATATTTTTTGGGTTTTTTGACATAATAGGAATCCATTCGCAAGTTGTTCTTATCCAATAAACCGAACAGTTTTGAAATAAGGCGATTGTACCTGCATTTTTTGGCCGTTAATTATAAATGCATCTCAATATTATAAACATTTTGTATCTTGTTATAACACGCAGAATTATTATTTTCAATTAAAAAAAATTATGACAAAAAGAATAATTAAGATTGAAAGAGACGTTGCACTTTGTTCCACGCGCGCCTGCTGGTGTTAAAAAAATTGGCGCGCCCGCTGAAGGGTTAATTACCCTTTGACTTAAGCGCATCCACAGTATTTTTTCCCAATGGCTGGGAGGTGAGCGTTACTCATTTCCCGGGAGAAGTCAGAAATCACTTCGCCGTATGCATAGCATGCGTTGCCCCGTGTGCACCACCGGGAGTGGTTCAACGCTACACCCGTATCGGTCCCGTAATTTTGAACCGAGTCAAGTGACGAGACCGGAACACTTGACCCCACACCTCCAGAGGTAATATTTGGGAACTTGGAGGACATTTCAGCGACGACAGATTTTTTTGCCGTGCATCAGCCGCTATTAGTGTACACGTCTGCGGCTTTGTGAGCGTCGGGTATCGAACCAGCAACTTGCAGATCACTGGCTCGACGCCTTATTGCTGACTGGGCCTCCGCACCCATGCATTCACAGTATTAACTACTAGATCCTCTTCAACCATCTTAGAAGTCAATACCCTTCTGCTATTGAAGGATATGTCATCGAATGTCCTTTCCTGTGATTGATTTCATATAAAATTTATTTTATTTCATATAAAATTTTCAAAAGACATTTTATTTATTGCCATCATAAACATCAGAAATATATTTATTTTATGTTATTTAAAATTATTCAAATTAGTACACGGCGAATTTCTAATGTTGTGGCAAATTAAATATAAAAACCTAAAATTCTCACAGAGAATTCGGTAATTTCGGGTTTTAGAACCCATTTCCTTAAATAAAGTTAAAATAGAAAGAACTATTTTTTTTACATATGCTATAAACTAAAATTCTTTACATTATGAATAAATATATTTTCTTTCATTAACATTTAGGGTAAATGCTTTGTGGTTCATGTCTTATTCAAACCCGAGTACGGCGTTCTGGAAAAATTTGAGAACCGAAACCGGTTCTGTAATCTTTCGTTGAATCATATATGCAAGAAAACCGACATCTGCTATTGCAGTAATATTCGTCATGTCGTACCACCACTTTTTTAATTCGAAAAGTTAAAAAAACCTGGCAAAGGAACTATAGGAGAATGATATCGAAATATAAAAAAAAGCCACGCTCAAAAGATATCAACCCTAAAATTTGAAAAAAAAAATGGACTTGATATACAGAGACGGAGGTACAAAATCAGCATCGAGATCTGGTCTAAATATGTGTGTTCAGTATACGATTAACCTATTAAGGCGTACGAGATGCATATTGCAAAAAAACCTACACTTATTTTGCAATAATGTACGTTGTCATATCCCTCTCTTGAATTCGAAAAGTTGAAAACCTGGCAAAGAAACTATACGAGAATGATATCAAAATTAAAAAAAACCACGCTCATAAGATATCCAGCCTAAGATTTGGAAAGGAATGGACTTGATATTCAGAGACAGAGTGAGGTGCAAAACCGGCATCGAGATCTGGTGTAAATATGTGTGTTCAGTTTACGATTAACATAATCAGGCCTACCAGATGCATATTGCAAGAAAACAGTCACATATGTTTCTATTACATTCATTATGTCGTATCACCCTCTTGTATTCGAAAAGTTCAAAAACCTGGCAAAGAAGCTATACGAGAATGATATCGAAATAAAAAAAGCCACGCTCATAAGATATCCAGCCTAAGATTTGAAAAGGAATGGACTTGATTTACAGACACAGAGTGAAGGACAAGTCAGACATGTGCCCGCAGCGAGTGGGGGTTTTATATTCGAACCCAGCATGGCGCCGCTTGGGGAGTCGTTACAAAATAATTTGATAGCAAAGAAAAAAAAGAGTTCCATTTCGCAAATGGTGTACAAGGGCTGTGAATGGAATCAGGGAAAAATTTATGGACAAACAAACAGATCTGGGAAAATAAATAACCGCAGGAGTGCTTTGTGGATGGTAACTTTGTGACTTTTGCGTCTGGTATATTCCAGGTATAAAATGTTATTTCATTGCTGGCGTATGAATGGGTCACTGTTGGAGACAAGGTGTGTTTCTCTTGACGTGGTACTATGAGATCTAAAGGGCTTTCAGGAGTAAATATTTACGGAGAGATAAATGGGCTTTTATGAGGACTGGTTTATAACCACCCCAGAACAATGCGTCTGGCATACAGAGCGGGTCTAACGCATAAACACCTTTTTCTAGAGAGAGTTTACCTCGTATGTGTTTTACGTACGTCTTGAAAAGGGCAAGAAAATATGAAACGGAAGTGAAATGAAACAAAGGGAACAGCTGAAGAAAAGACAGAAAAGTAAATAGAAGAAGAAAGATTTCCGCAGCTATGCAATTCAAAAGAGAGAAATAGAGCAATGGTTCCCGAACTTTGTAGAGACTGTATTCTTTGGTTATTTCTAAATGTACGTCGTGATAAAATATGCTTAAATTGCTGGTTGAAAAAGCACTAAATGAGTACCCGGAAAATTGGTGCTGCAAGTTTGATTGCATTAAAGGGAATATACTTGTAATAAAAGTATTTTATAGCTAGCACAGGTACTTAAAGAATCAAAATCTTATACCTGTTACCATGCTATTAACTTTTCTAGAAAATAATTATCGCTTCTTAAAAAATTAAATTAAGCACTTTTATTTGAGAAAGTCAGCATAAAAGATTCGTTATGAACAATGATTGCTTTAAAAAAAGAATAAAATATAACCACGGACTCAACTGCTTCTAAACAAAAATTTTAATATAAATCTAGAGATGAGCTTTATTGTTCCCGAGTTGTAAATCCTTACGAGATTTTTTTAAAGTTCAAAGAACAATATCAAAATATTTTTCAAAGGAAAAAAAATAGTTAGAGAAAGTTTTTCAGGAATTCAAATGAGAAAAATGTTTTACCAAGTCCGGTTCTTTTGTTATTTTGCCAATTTCACCTTAAGAACTGCTCACTTCCTGAAAAAATGGATTCTTAACCTCAGGGAAACACTAACCTCAGTCAAAAGAGAACTGAAAAAGATAGTCTAAAAGGTACACAAAGTCTCACAAGGGATACTTTTCACCTTTTCCCTCACGTTTCCGCATGTTGTAAACTAAAAGTTATTCTGTTAGGTAAGAATTTCCTCAATAGCCAACACATTTAAAAAAGTCATTGAATCACACACGCATTTGTATTATATACATAGAAAATTATGTTGCCTATTAAAATAAACTCTAGATTTTTACCGTTTGTAAGAAATAAAAAAAAATTCATAACTTGAATTTTACTGTAAAACAGCGGTTCTCAGCCTTTTGTCATCGGAAAATTAACTTTTTTTTTTTTACAGTTTTGATTTCCTTTCTAGTTTTACTTAAATATTTTACAAGATTAAGAGTAAAACTGAAGCAAATTAAAACTGAAGGTCATAGACAACCCCTAAACAGTACTTTGTTAGTTTTTGTTGCGTGACGATTAAAGAAATAAGTTGTTATTATAACACAAATCCATTTTATTCCATCTGAGTATCAAAATTGAAGCAAATTACTATTGAAGCTAATTGACAACCACTAAACATTACTCTTTCAGTTTTTGTCGTATGGCGATCAAACAAATAAGTTTTTATTAAGGAAAAAATCCATTTTATTTAAACTGAGTTTCACCCTAGGAACTGAAATAATCAGAGCCTTAATTTCTGTTAGTGGAATATTAAGTATGAATTGAACATACCGTATGAATTTTAGCTGGATTCAATTGAAAATTTTTATATAAGTACTAACGCTCTAGATGAAATATTTAATACTTGAGGAAATTTGAAATACTTGAGGTTTAAATTAAGTGAAAAAGTGTTCCTTTGGGTGTGGTGATAAACTTTTTTTCTTACAGTCTTCCTCATTTGCTCAAGGATAATATACCGGTCTAACCTTCTGATTCGAAATCAGAGGAAACTTATCTTATTAAAGGTCACGTTGACAAGAGATTTACTAATCTGTCACTTCAATGGAGATTTACACTATCTTTTAAACGACGAAAAAAAAAATTAATCACGTATCATTTGCTTACTGAAGCATTTTGGTTTCGGTAGCCATTTATTAACTGTCACTTGGAAACGAATCTACCGGAAAGATCTTTTCCACGTGATTTGAGCAATAAATTAAACTCAATTTTTTTATCATTCAGATTCCCGTGTTTTTTTTCGTAATAAAGATGTTTCACTTTATTTGAAATTTGAAGTCGCTACATGAATCATTTATTTCGGTTTTTAAGATTATTCGTAATATTAGACATACGAATTTATGCAGACAGCATTTGAGACAAATTTACTACAACACTCCTTTTGGGAGAAAATTAACAGAAATGTTTAACTCATTTTCATACAGTTTTGTTTTCATTAATCACGGGTATTTTATAAATAAATAAATACACAAATGAGCTGTTATTTTTTAAAGTGGTATAAGTCGATTTTTTCATGTTTCGAGATATTTAAGGGTTTGCGTTTGAATTAACTTAAAAATACTGGCAAACGTTAGTCATTTCGAGTGATGTTTTTAATACTATAATCCTTTTAAGTTTTATTGCGAAATAATAATTGTTAAAATTATTTAAAAAAATAAACGATTTTTTTAGCTCCAAATGGACTTATACCACTTTCAAACATAACATATTATAAGAAATAAAAACAAGAGATTTAATTTCCATATTTTTATAGACATTAGCTTCACTGAAATGGAATTTTTAATGTAAAAAATGATAATTAAAATGAAGGCATGTAATTACACGAATAACCAAGTTTATTAAAAAATAATTTCAATTATATTAAAAAGACGATATAAATAAACAAGTGTAAAATGTAAATTACTTTATTTAGATAACTAAACAAAATTTATATTTTAAACTTATTTCTCCTTTACAGTTATCATAGTAAAGTATTCATGGTAAATAGGTGGTTTGTAAGGCAGTAAACTCATCATTTCTTTGAATTTCTCTCTTGTTATAGGTCTTGAAGTTTTATACAGTGGCAACATAGTAATTTTGCTGAGAGGTTTAGTTCTTCCTTTTTTTTCCAAATTAAAGAAATTGTTTTAAATAGAGCATTTTCTTCCATACTAGTTTTGTAAAATTTTTTTTGCGTTTCATCCCTTTTAAACCTCATCCAGCATATTTTCAGCCAGTTTATAATTTCTCCGTCCGTATTTTTTTCCTTTTTGATATTGCCTCTTTTAGAGATTTGGTAGAGATAAAATCTTCACTTTTCATACATACTTTTATTTCATACAAAATGAAGCTAATTTTTTTCGGCAAGTCTATATCGCATTATAATAGTCTTGAGGAGTATATAATTGATCGCTTTTCTTTAATGTTATTTCCACAACTCCAAAATCTCTGTCGTTTGGAAGAAATGAATCACCCGACGATAGAAATTTGTGCTCAATAAGATTTATGTTATTATCAGCTGATTGAAATCCTTAACCGCATGAGTGCGAGCTTAATATTTCGATTTTGTCCAGTACACATGTCACTGTATGCTATAATATGGTCTTGGGTTGTAACATTCTGAATATGTTTCAGGCAGCAAGATGCTATTTCTGCCGCACCTCTACAGTTTCCTCCCATGCATACATATGAATTCTGTTGTCATGATAATTATGAAAACGTTCATTAAGAAGCAAGTTGTTTTAATTATAATAATTAGGTGTGGACTTATTCCACTTTTAAAAAATAAAGGTTTATGGGATAACATTTTATTGCAAAAATTCTTTTCTTTACTTTATGCAAAAATCGTACTCTATTGAATGTATGATTATAAATATGAAGAGAAGGTGTCTATATCTTACTAAAATTACCGCTAACTCATTTTTTTAAGAGTGGACTTATACCACTTTCAAAAATAACAGCTCAAATATACAGTGAAACTTCTCTATGGCAGCTAGTAAGTGTTTCTAAATTAAGTAGCCGTTTAGAGGGGTGGTCAGCTAAAGAAATTTCGTTCTCTCTCTCTCTCCCTCTCTTCTCTGTATATATATATATATATATATATATATACATATATATATTTATATATATATATATATATATATATATATATATATATATATATATTTATATATATATATATATATATATATATATATATATATATATATATATATATATATATATATATACATTTAATTTAGGTAAAAATTAACAAAAATTTAAATTATAAATGAGCAATGTTTCAAAATTATTAGCTTCATATTAATACTCTGAAAATTATTAATTTCCTTTGTTGATAAAACAGAAAAAAAAATTATGTGAAGGTGTGAGCCTGGATATCAGATAATATTTTTTTTCAATGCGGAGGCATTTGTCGTTAAACACTCTCAGATAATATTTGTTCAATATTTGAGAGTATTACACTATTCGAGAGTGTCTCATCTTCCTAGTTAAGCGTTGATCATTGATCAGTTATTATAATTATTAATTTTGAATACCCTGTCCCACGCAGATAGGTAGATGCAAATGGAAGCGATATCAGTAGAGCCTTCTAAGACTGTTTGACATCTTATTTAATATTATCATATGATATATGTTTTAACATATATATATATATATATATATAATATATATATACATATATACATATATACATATATATATATATATATATATATATATATATATATATATATATATATATATATATATATATATATATATATATATATATATATATATATATACATATATGTACGTATATATATATACATAAATGTGTAATTATAGAAAATTTAAAGCACGTTGTTTGATTAAATAATTCAGTAAGATATAAATTGACTTAATGCCATCCGTTACCCCTCCAAATTTTTTCACGACCTTCTTGTGGGTCGTGACCCACAGTTTGCGCGCCATTGTTGTAGAGTACACAGTCACTTCTATTCGATTCCAATTCCCATATCATCATAATGTCTCGACCTTACTAACTGAATCATTTAGTGAGTCAGACATGGTGATACAGAGAGAGTACTGCCTTTCACTCGGGTGTCGAATGAGACACCACGCAATAGCACTCTCTTTGATTAGCGTGTTTTGACCTCGACTGGATAAAAATACCACCGTGATAGAGATATTTCATTTTGTACTATTTTATGATATGTAATTTAGAACATTTCTTTTCAACAAGTATTAAATCTGGGGAGTTCAAAAGCCACAGAGCAAAGTTCTTAACCCGTAATTTTTATCCCGCCATGTGGTCTAGAATTCTAAAGATAAACTAAACAAACGGATTACGTCTGATATTCTCCAAGTAATGCATTGCCCAGGTGCGTCTCATTTTGTCCTTGACTTTCGCGGCTAAAGTTCTTTTTCTTTTGAAAGGTTTACGGTCAGACTGACCTTCAATACTTCAAGACAACTCTCAGATATCAACGTCCGTTGAAGCTATTTCACTTCAACAATAATATACTTTTGCGTATTGCGTAGCTGTAGAATTTATAGGACGTTGCTTATAATGGATTAATTCTCTCTTACTGTTGACGGATATTCGATAGAGAAAAAAGTACGCAAATCAAATAATTTTCTGAATGAAATTTAATAAATGTCATACTAAATGATTAATTAACTTGTAGTTGAATTTTATTTTAATAGATAAGCAGCGCTTCTGAATAACAGATCATTACAATAATAGAATTTCACAAAACACTCCATATATTAAAAGATCATTTATACAAAGTTAGTCGAGACTTATGGAATCAAGTTTCTCTCTCAATATGACCTTCTCAGCAAGGTATAGGAAACATCGTTCCTTTTGTTTGCGACATTCAATAGAATTTGCGTATCTCCAACTTTGTCACCTTTCTCATATTAGTCGGCCAAAAGATCATTCATACAAAGATAGTCAAGAGTTATGGAGTTCAGATTCTCTTTCATTGTGACCTTCTCAGCAAGGTATAGGAAACATCGTTCCTTTTGTTTGCGACATTCAATAGAATTTGCGTATCTCCAACTTTGTCACCTTTCTCATATTAGTTGGCCAAAAGATCATTCATACAAAGATAGTCAAGAGTTATGGAGTTCAGATTCTCTTTCATTGTGACCTTCTCAGCAAGATATAGGAAACATTGTTTCTGTTGTTGGCTACATTCACTAGAATTTTCCTATCTCCAATCTTGTCACCTTCCGTATATTCGTTTGGTCAAAACATCCTTCATACAAAGATAGTCGATAGTTATGGATTCGAGATTCTCTTTCATTGTGACCTTCTCAGTAAGATATAGGAAACACCGTTTCTCTTGTTGGCTACATTCACTAGAATTTGCCTATCTCCAATTTTGTCACCCTCCACAAATTTATTGGCCAAAAGATCATTCATACAAAGATTGTCGAGAGTTATGGATTTGGGATTCTCTCTCATCGTGAACTTCTCAGTAAGATATAGGAAACACTGTTTCTGTTGTTGGCGACATTCACTAGAATTTGCTTATCTCCAATTTTGTGACCTTTCTCATATTCGTTGGCCAAAATATCATGCATACAAAGATAGCCAAGAGTTATGGATTCGAGATTCTCTTGCATTGTGACCTTCTCAGCAAGATATATTAAACTTTGTTTCTATTGTTGGCTACATTCACTAGAATTTGCCTATTTCCAATTTTGGCATATGCTTCCGCATATTAGTTGTCTGTGGCGCCAACGAGGTCGAAGTCTAGATCCACGTCTATTGGTCTCACTGGAAATGCATAGAAGTCAATGGGTCAGTACAATGACAAATTTATTTTTTCTCAAAATGGATGAATGAAAAAGAAAAAAATTAGTTCTTTGCTAGAATTGTTTACGTAGCGAAGACCTGGTTCAACATTTGTTATATGTGTAGATCTTTTTGTATTTTGTTTTATCTGCTGGCCATAAAACAATTTATATAACCTCAATTCCTAATTTTAAAGCACACTGAATCGAGAGTTCTGTCAAATGTTGAAGTGAGAAAAGAGGTAATTACATTACTCTTTTAAATTTTCTTTTATCCGCTGAAGCAGACATGGAGTTCTGAGGATGTACTTTTTACAACCTTAATAGATCCATTATCTCTTTTATGACCGAAATTTAGGGAATGCAATGCTAAATGATTAATGAAAATATATACAATTTTTTAATTTAACAAATTACAGTTCCTTACGATAATAGAACTTCAGGAAACACTCCCTAGGTAAAAAGATCATTCATACAAAGATAGTCGAGAATTATAGTTTCTATCTCATTGTGACCTTCTCAGCAAGATTTAGGAAACATTGTTTCTATGGTATGACATGGTGTGACAAGATCATACCATGGTTTTGTGATGTAACGATACGAAAAGCTTATCCAGGAGACAGGAGGTCTGCAATTCTCTAACTAGTGTTGTAGACAAACAAACATGTAATTGAAAAAGTGTAGCGAACGTAACTACATTATATTACTTTTATAATTTTTTATCTTGGTTTCCAGAAAAGGTTTTTGAGAACTCTAAATTTCTCTTTAAGTCCAGATCTGTTAAATAAATATATACCATTTTATATTGCTTATATAATAAATCTAGACAATAAATCATCAAAGATAATTCAAGGTTTAATAAAGGTTAAATGTTATAATGAATAAACTAAATTTTAAAACTAATTCTAAGTGTTAAACTATTTAAAGCTATTTAGTTTCAAATGTAATTACTTACATACCTCATGTCTATTAATAATGTGAATTTTGTAAATTGTTTAACGATTTCTAGTAGACATAGCACTAGACTTAGCATTAGATTTCCATGAGATATGGACCATAAAAACGCTAAAAGATGTACCACAGTAATAAAAAGTAATGGTTAAGGCAATAAGCAATCTGAAATCAAATTTCTACAAATGCGTATAGGGTTGCAGACTGTTCAATTTAGGGCGGGAATGAAATAAAACTTAATGCTGCTGCAGCGAAACTCATCTGAGACCTATACTCAACTCCTGGCGTATTTGCTGCTTTGAATTCTTAATATCTCATACAGATGATTTTTTCTTCTTCCCTCTTCAAATGATTTTAAATATATTTATTTCAGAAAGATAGCTCGCAGTTTAGGTCAGTGACGTTCTTTGGTAGGTCAAAGACTGGTACGGGGAGCTCCTGACGTAATAATACTGCCAGTCGAGATTCTCCGAAAAGAAAAAATAGAACGCTCATAATCTGCTGAAAATGAGTAAAAAACGAGGTTCTTCGCGGACTCCCCAGTTTCGTTGAACTCGCGGTTTAACGTTAACCTGGTTAGAGTTTTTGCTTTATTCTGTTAAATTTAGTAATGAATCAAGTAAATTTAATGAATCGAGAGTAAATGTAACGATTCTTAATTTGAATAAAATGCTGTCAAGATCATAGATGTTTAATTAGAGTTTTTGTCTCTGCTAAAACATTACAGGTGGAAAATAATAAAATTTTACCAAAGCTAATATTTTAATCGAATGAGTTTTGACACGGCCTTAGATACATCATCTATGATAGTTCCATTACTTATAAGAGAACTGTCTTCAAGAAGTCGTCTTTCAACTTCTTAGTTCTAAGTCATCTTCTTTAGATCGAAGTTTATTTTGTTTTTCTAACAGAAAATTTACTGCAACTATAATGGCAATTAAAAAATAATATTATTCACTATTGAGATAATTTTATGAAAATTAAAAAAAAATAATATTCAGAATCATTGTTATTTTCAAAAATATTTATATTATTAATATTTATATTATTAATAAGTTTAGTCAAATTATACGAGTCTTTCAGCTCATGGAGTAAAATTATCAATTAATAAAACATATAAAAAGTTATAAAATTAGTGATTAATAAAACTTACTTAAAACATATTTAAAACATATTTAAAATTTAAAAAATTTTGATTAATAATCTTAAAACGTTTAAATTTATAATTATAATTTAAAATCATAAAATTAGTGATTAATAAAACTTACTTAAAACATATTTAAAATTATAATTGTAATTTAAAATTAAAAATTTAGGGATTAATAAAACTTAAAACATCTTTAAAACATATTTAAAATTATAAAATTAGTGATTATTAAATCTTCCTCGAAATCTAGCGTTCATAGAGTGTAACCAAAATCATTTAACAAGTATACTATACAAAGAAGATAATCTCATCCACTGAAAAGAATTACTTTTTTCTGATCCATTTATGGAAAGAAAATACTAAAAGTTGGAAAAAAAACTGAACAATATATTTAAATCACAAGATCTGATGACTGCGCATATGTCACACTAATTAATGCACTCTTCTCGAATATGCCGGGTTAGTAATTTGCTGAAATTAACATGCACAAACATCTACGAAAAGAATCTTCTTGAACACCTGGTATGTCGGCAGAAATTTCCACTAATTAGAGACTGCATAATTGCTTGCAATCTATTTCCATGATGCCTACCCGGAGAAAATTAATTCGAAGGAAAGCACGAGCACTTGCTAGTCAACAGTTTGCTCGGTGAGCAGTCTTGTATGGTAATATGGATGCTTTAGTAATATTGAGGTGTTGGAAACCGTTTAATATGTGTTTATCATTATTTTTTTTCCCTTTGAGGCTTCGGCCTGATCAAGGAAACATATTTATTCACATTTTAATGATAAAATATGTGTTTCGGGATACAAAATTAAGAAAAATCTTTTTCATCAAGATTTTTTTTTTTTTTTGCTCTAAAAAGATGAATAAACATGTTTACAAATCGGTGGTACTCAAGAAACGTTTTAATTAAGAATTTTGTTGTTAATGCTTTCTATAATGGATAAAATCCCGGAAATATTTTATTATCAAAACAGAAGTTTTTAAGAGAATGTTTGTGATGATAAGCACTTAATTCAGGCATATGATGTTAGTGCATAAATTTGAAAATATTGAATTTTGAATAATATGAAAAATTCCCTTAGCATAAATTTTATTGCCTATTTCTTATACGATTATATTTCCACCTATTTAATAGTACAGCTATGCCTTAAATCTTTTGCATCACCTGAAATTTTTGCACATAAAATTTTTTCACGTCTCTCCCCTTCCCCCCAATTGTATATATATATATATATATGTATGTGTGTATGTATGATGTATGCAGATAAATATACATACATATATATATGAACACATATATATATATATATATACACACACGATATGTTAAATTTAAATGCGTTATTAGCATTTTCCTTTAATTTTTTAATTTTGTTATAGTCGTTCAAATTTCACAATTATTATGCGTCCCCTGGTATTTAAATGAACTAGTCTGTGAAATAAAGTCTCGCCAGCTCGGTTTTCTCTGACTAGTCTATAATACTACCACTGAAACACATTATACCAGACGAAGGAAAATTCAAAACTCCTACTAAAAAAATAAAATCTTCATTCCTATATCACTATTTCTTGTGGTCAAAAAACATTTAATCTTAGGGATAAAACTTAGATGCGTAGTTGTTGTCAGTCAAACAGACGTGATCTCGGGGCCAATTTTTCAGAAAATTTTTTTTCTGATGTTTTACACGATCGAAAGATTTTCCATTTAAATGTTTCAATAAAGATGATTTATTGATAATGATAAAGATGCTTGTGTTTTAAGGGGATGGTGGAGTTTCAAAATACCAAAAATCGAACAAAAATTGTAATTTTTTGGGGGGTGTATAAATATTTTTAAATATGTAAATATTGGAATAAAATGCATTTAAAATATGTAATGAAAATTAAAATGAAAACCTCGTGGCTTTAGAAAAGTAAATATTAAGGGTATTGAAAAAATATTTTTTAAATGGTTTTTTCTCATAATGCGTAATTTCGAGATTTGCAAGTCTTTGAAATGGTCCTTGCGTCATAATTTTTGACGAAATTTTATAAAATTTATAATAAAGACTTCTCTAATACATAAAAATAAAATTATGCATCGATTTAAGGTTTCGACATCATTTAGATTATCAAAGTTTAACTTAAGTGTAGAAAAATACAAAAATTTCCCGAAAATTCTGAGTACAAGCATAAAAATATTTACTAAAAATAAACTATTCAACGAAAGCCCAAAGTAATAAATAACTCTGTCCAAATTGTATTTATAAGCAATATAAATGAAAACTTAAAGTGGAAAGTTAAAAATTGGATCGCAAGGAACATTTTAAGGAACATAATAAAAATTTCAAATTTTAAAATATGAATTTTTTAAAAATATTTATGAAATTTTATAAGGTGTTTAATATACTTTTACTATAATGAATATATAGGCAACATTTACTATCTCTGAGGTAAAAATTTCAAAAATCGCTTTGTAATGTCTACCATCCCCTTATTAAATATGATTTTGATGTTGTATTAAAGGAAGATTGATTACATTATGTCTGTAGGTATTTTTAGGAAAATATCTAAATCAATAATTATTTTTCCGCATATTCCTAACGGATAAAAACTTAATAACATAATCTCTCTTTTGATTATTATACTTTTATGTATTCTTTCCAATATATTTTTCGAAACATCCCATCTTCCTCTCTTTTTTGAATAAAGTCTTGTCTGCTGTTACTTGATCCTTTGATTCTTTGTTTTGCCATTCGCAATGCTTTAACCCTTTGAGGGGCGCCGTTTGCACAGTACAAACGCTGAAATCTAGTCTTTTTTTTTCACTTGCATTCAATGTAATCCAGTTCAATGAGCAGAAAAATGGTTAGTCATGCCATCTGTTAGCACTTTAAGGAAGCAAAAACATTTTGCAACCTTTAATTGGAAAAATTTTCAAGATTCTTTTGGTTAAAAAAAATCGGGGGAAAAATCTGTACAGTGCAAACGGGGGAGGTTGTTGCCCCTGAAAGGGTTAAGAAGATACCAACCTAACAAATTTGTTTTAATAATGTTTAATATTTATGAAATTGAACAATATTATAATGTATAAAAAATAAATAGATTATTTTGAATTAAATTTTTAAGAGCCGAGCAAAGTTCCCGAAATTTCATGTGTTGTGTGATATTTTCCTCTTACCATTGGTGTCCTTGTTAAAGTTCGACTTATTTGTCGGGGACACCATTAACTTTTTTATTTGTGTAATTAATCAGCTGTGCAAGGAAATGCTAGTCAGTAATGTAAAAGAAATTCCCATGATAGACAGAAATCCATTCAGAAATTATCCCTCATGTTTTAAAGAAACCCTTTTCGCCTAGAGCAAAAACTGCAGCGAAAACAAGCGACTAGAGCAAAAATTTCTACGACGAAATCACTTACTACGATACCGAACACGGCATGTCACATTATCTCAGTTAATGTGAGTGCACCTAGTGAAGGATGGGGTCATGATTTGTATGTCGCACGTAATATCACTTGGGGCACATTTGACCCTTTTGATTCTATCCATTACGCCTCGAGTTTTCGCTAACACGCGAGCGGCAGGAAAAAAAAACGCAATTAGTACGGCTAAATGCCGTCTTTCTGCTTCCTAGCGAGCTGTTTATTGCTCTCAATAATCGCTCTAGGCTACGATCAGGAAGAAGGGAGATACTTCCAATAGCATATTTCTCTTGTATTTGTGTTTGAATTCCGGCTGGAGTCAGCAGATGAATGTAGAGGACAAATTGATAGTATCAATCAGGTATTGATTTCCTTTTTTGTATTTTATGTAATTGCGTACTAAAAAAGAAACCAAATGTGCTCTTTTAAGGTTTAAAGTCATTACATATTGATGTCAAAAATTTCGCTCGTATTCTGACATATAATTTTGAAGATATTAATATATGTTCGCTGCTTAAAAGGTTGTGTCATGTACTCATGGTTTTTGGTTCTGTTAATGCTTTGGACAAGTTTCGATAATGTCGGCACAAATAAGTTTGTTTGATCCTTTATCTTAGTTTAATTAAATGCCAGTAAAATGACTAACACCTTTTATTTGTCAACAGGATTTTACCAGCTTTCACTTTCTTAATGCAAATAAATGTTTTAAAATAAGTGTGGAGAATAGGTTACGTAGAGAGAAATCTAGATTTTAACTATTTGGTTAATATGGTTTTCATTGTCAATAGAAATGTAGATGCTGTTCAGTGCCTTCAATGCAGCAAACTATTTGACTGTAATTTTCTGTTGATAAAATATTTATCTTACATTTATGGAAAATAAGCAGTCACAGAACTGATGCAATGCAATCTAAACATTAAATTTTAAAAGTTATATAATTAATAAAAAACACGGTGATATGGAAATTATTAGAAATTTTTTTAAGTATATTTATACATTATTACTTATTAAAATTAATCTGTGATTAAGTTTAATTTAAATTCTTCCTGAAGTAATTTTTATATCACTAAATACGAATAAAATTTACAGGTTTGCAAATTAGTGTACAGAATGCTTATTAACATTGATACACAGTTTTATAGCATATATTTAAAAATAAAGAATAGTATGTAGCTTTAATATTAATACTTGAAACAATTAATAGATAATTTTACTACATGACTTCAACTTCTATGTTTTTGTTATACTTTATATACAAGAGAAATAAATTACGACATTTCTCCTTCAGATTCTTTTCAAGTGGTGACACGTGTGGAAACAGTACAAAAGACGGCGGTGTAAAACAGAGGTAGCACAGACTGCTACCCAGCCACACCGCCTAGAATTCACATCTTCCATGGCTAACAGGACTTTAATTCAAAATGGTTTGCCGTCACTCCGATGGACTCCCAACTCAACTCTTGTGGTACATAGCACGTCCGTCCTTAACTGTTCTACTCTCACTGATTCTGTTCATCCTCGCAAGGAATCCTGGGTGATTCCTCTGGTCGTCCTCTGCACCGTAAATATCACTGCCATACTTCTGTTCGAAGCCTATGTCCTGTACAAGTCGTGCGGCAGCAGGCGACACCTCTTCCTAGGGCAGGTGCTCCTGCTGGGACTCTTCCTCAGTTCGTTGCTGGGCTTCGCTTTTGTGCCGAATCCTAACTGGTTCACTTGCGCCATCACCCGCGCCGGCGTGGGCATCGCGTACGCCCTGGTCTTTGCCACCCTGCTTGTCAAGTGTGTTTTCCTTCTGAGCCTGCACGTTGGCGTGTACCTTAGTGCTGCGTACCAGGGTCTTCTCTTATTCTTTGCCGTCGCTGTACAGTTAGTGATCGCCGTCCAGTGGCTGGTCTATCGTCCAGCCACGTCAGTTTTCATCGACACAACAACCTGCCACACAATCTGTGCCACTCCAGTATCGGATACCGTCGCATCCTTAGCGTATGTTATGCTTCTGATGGCTGGCGTGACCCTTCTTGCTGTTCGCGCGCGTACTCTACCAGAGAACCATGGCGAAGCATTATATATCGGAATCGCCATCGGACTGTGCATCCCTCTCTGGGTAGCTTGGATCACCACATCAAGTGTCTCTTCCACCACTCACCACGACCCATGCCTGGCTTTTGGGCTAGCCCTGACAGCAACAGTTATTTTCACCGCAGTCTTTCTACCCAAGGGACGTCAATTGGCATCGATGGGCCGCGGTGGAATGTATGCTGACGATGGTTTCTCATCTGTCAACCAGTCTGTCTACACGCCTTCTTTCTTGCACCTGAAGCCTCCTTTGGTGCCTTTCTTGAAGCAAAGTACCCTTGTCAAGCCGCTCACTTCTACGTTCCCTGCACATCAAGGTAAGCATTTGTTTAAATCTCTGCGCATATTCTTTCAGTCAATGGTCGATGTTCTTGAAAATTGTTTAGTGGAATTTCAATGAAAATTAGTTTGCTACTTAAATTTATTTTAATTTCAGTAGTTCTGAAACTAAACATGATTTTAATTGCAAAAAAATCAAAAGTAAATACGAAGGGATGCTATAATTAAAAAAAAGAAAGGTAGCATTTTAAAGATATGTATTTGGAAGTTCAGAGAAAAAGAGAAATGTGGAGAAAAAGTTGTTCTACGGCATATTTTTACAAGAATAATTTTGCGTAAAATAAGATCATATTTTCGTTAGGCAATTTTCTTCGAAACAATATGTTGAATTCATACTTATTCCAACGTGACGAGAACTAAGTACTGAACGCCCTATGCAACTAATCTCTGTCAATCTGGAAATATTCACCATAAAAATTGTAAAGAACATGCTGAACTTGTCTTATAGATATATATGGTAATGTGCGAGTGGCCAAATTAGGGGTTAAGAACTTTATTTTGAATATAAAATTTAATTAATTTTGCAAAATTGCAGTAAATGATGACTGGTTGCAGTGAAAGATGCCTGGTCATAAATGTTTGCTTCCATCAATTAGCTAAATATAGTAAACAAAAATTATGATTGATTTTCGTTACGATACATTTACGCTATATCGTAATATATCGTAACGAAATATATACTTATCGATATATTTGTACATCTACACGTCACGGTTTAAAACTTTTGCAAGTAATACTTAAATTACTCTACATAAGACATAAAACTTGGATATCATTAACAAAATCCATTTACTAGGAAAAGAAATCATATCCTCTCTTTAGTGCACCTTAGATTAAAGTACTATGAACTTAATTTGTCAGGTTTGAGGACGCAGGGGGTTAAGATTTTCTGTCAGTACTAATGGGTAATTTATGGGTAAAATTCGACTACGAATTATGAGATAAGTATAATTTAAATAGCGTTTGAATTTGTATTGTTATTTTACGAAAGGATTTCAGCAATTTTCCTCATGATATTTTTTTATTTTTTAAACCTTTTATGAAATAATGGTTAATTTTAGTTACGATTAACTTCCAGTATTGTATTATTTAAGGTGATAGTCTTTATATAATTTATAAAAAATGGAAAAACAGAGCATATAGAATTGGTTACCGAACGTACGATGAGTATTTTATGTGACATTTCGTTAACAGACTCGAAAAGTCTGTAGATAATGGTGTACAAGTCATTAAAATGATTGCTCTGATAACTATAGCTCGTGTCAAACATGTAAGTTCGAAATTCTTAAGAAGTAACATAAAAAATATGAATAATGAATGATGTGAGTAAAGGTTATATTTATTGCCTTACTTTTCCAACCGGAAGAAAAAGTAAAGATCCTAGTACATAACTTATCTACAAATATTAATAATTTGTTTGAAAGAAATACCCGAGGAACCTATACTTGAATGAAACTCAGAGGGGAAATATTATGGCACAGAATTTATTTTTCATTTTGTGTAATAAAGGTTTCTCATCGCTCTTTGTATTTCAAAAGTACTGCGGAACTATCAGTATTAAAATGTCACAGCAGATATGCAAAATTATATTTCGGAATGAAAACGAGTACTTGAAGAAACTGATATAAGGAAATTTGAAATTCCGAAGTTTTTGCATTAATTTATTTTACTTTAAAGTTGTTTCTTCAAGTTCCGAAATTTTAATTTTCGCGTTGTAGATATATCCTTGCGGTATATTTATAAAATTAAATTCTTTGATTTCGTCTTTCATTTTTGATTACGTTCTTACAGACTCTTTTTGGTCATACTAACAACTGTTATTTATAAAAAGTGGTTGTTGTTTTGTAAATAACAATGCGATCTATGGTAAACAATATTCATACAAACGACAATTCTCGGATCGAGTGTAAACCCGATTTTATAAATCTGTGTTTTCTGTGAAAAGGGTGTTAAGTCCAAAATGGGCTAAAATGAGTTTTCAAACCAGGCATGTTTGAAAAATCAAGGGATACTGCAGGGTACTGCTGAAAGCTAAGTCCAATTCCACTCCTAAATATTTTTATTCATCAGGGAAATTTGGGATATGTGAAACAAAACACAAACATGTTAGTGTTAAAGGGGTTAATGTCCCAGTCAAGGACTTAACACTCTTTACTCAATAAAAATAAATTACTTTAAAGAAAAAAAAATAATAATTAAACTTTAAAAAACTGACTTTACACAAGCCGTTTTTATTCAATCCCGTTTTTCTCAAAACTACGATTTTGGATTTGACATTCTTTGCACTGCAAACACAGAAATTTTAGCTTATATAAATGATATAGCTCATAAGTGATAATGCAAAGACATGAGAGGATAGTTTGCGTGTCATTTTGTATTGATCTGAAAGCATCGTCCGCAGATTTTTCAAAAATTCTTTCCTCCCATTTCAAAAATTAAAGGTATAACTAATACCAATGCCTTTGATATACGCATAAAAATGGACATAAAAATTAATCCACTGAACCACAAGAATTTGTCCTAATGTATTTCAGTGATATTTCTTTACGTAAAGATGTAAATTCTCGTTTCTTAAGATTTGACAGGATACTAAATTTGCATTAAAACAATATTTATTATTCCCAGAAATTTAGCATCAACATTTATTCATACACTCTTCTGATAGTTCATTGAGGTCCATAAATGCATTACTGGGGAACTAATTCATGAATGCAAATTATGCCTCCTCCATTTCCACCTGCCACATATTTATTCATTACTTATTTGCAAAGACATACCGTGCTCAAAATTCTACAGAAACACATTGCCTAATGACAGGTTTGTTGTAACTCCAAAGTATTTATGACATACCAAAAAAAAAATGTGAGGGAAAGTTAGAAACGTCGGGTCGAAACCTGACAATTACCAAAACGTTTTTTCTTGTTATGCTGGAAACCAACGGAATTTTTTAGCAAGGCCACTGCACTCCATCTCTCTTCCGTCTAATGCCCAGTTGATATACCGAGAGATCATGTTCGCACTCAGTACATCCATCAAAATTATGCGACCGCTCCTTTCTTGAAATACTCTACTTTGTCTGCTTATTGCGCTTATTTTGACATATTAAGCTCATTTGCATGCACAGGGGCTGCATACTTATTTCCGAAAAGCACCCGCTGCCACCTCAAACCAGGAAAAGCTTCTTTATTTTTAGATTGCCTTTCGCCTTGTCTCTACAGTTTGGAATTACATTATTTTTGACAGTGTATTCATCTTCGCCGACTTTGAAGGTAAACTGTCAATCGCTCGCTTTTGGAAGGGCCGGTAAGCTTCAAAAGTCGTGCGTGTCAATGATCTAACTCGAGGGATTACAGCATGCCTTGTTTAAACGCTATTTCATCAACAGAAAAGGTGATTGTCAACAGTATGATTATGTTTTGTTTTTTTGCTTTCATATCTCCATGAAAAATATTGATGGAGTATTCGGTAGGAGCTACGGTATTGATAAATGAATGTCAAACATTAAAATGTAATTAATGAATATGAATTATATATTAACGTAATTGATGTGAACTTGGTATCTAAACGTCTCCAGCGAGGTAGTTAAATTGAATGGGTATATGAACCACACCACGGAAATATCACTCATATATTCTGAAATAAACGATTCATAGCTTTTGAGAAAAATAGTTCTTTAGATGTCCATTGTTACAATTTAAGAAGGCAATCAATCCCGGGAGAAAAATTTACTATAAAAACTTTCCATTGTCTTGGCTTAAAACATGTTAAAGAGCTTTTAGAATCAAGCAACGTGAACTGCATATTTTCATGCGCTTATATTGGCGCATACAATATTTTTAAGCAGTAGTGTCTATGCACACCCACCCCGTACATTTCAATTTTAAGTCTTAATTTTCTCGAAATGGAATTGTTTATGCTCTGCCATTTTTAAAAACGTATTTCTAAAATTCTTCGCAAGATATTTCCCGGATATTTTTCCATTCTCTTTTCCTTTTATATATATATATATATATATATATATATAAAGAAGTGCCTAAGTCAGTTTTCTCCAAGATGACTTTTTTTGCTTATGTCTCTTTTAAAAAATATTATTTTTCAATGTAAGAAGTGCCTAAATTTGTCCCATGCTTTAAAAGTGTTTACTAAACCATTATACAGACTTGGATACTTCTTACATTGAAAATAATATTTTTTTAAAGACACATAAGCAAATAAAGTCATATCTGAGAATATATATATATATATATATATATATATATATATATATATATATATATATATATATATATACATATATATATACATATATATGTATGTGTGTATGTGTATGTATATATATATATATATATGTAAATTTTGTGTTCTGGACCTGCTTTAATGTAGTTCTCCGCGGGATGCAAATATATGTTTAGTAGCTGCTCCTTTGATAAAGCCGTGAAAGCATCATTAAAAACTCTATTTGTCTTTCCCAGTATTGTTTATTGGGTCACAACACGCTTAGTTAAAATATTTTGTAACCTACAAGGAGAATTCTTAATTTAAGAATTCCTTTAATAAAAGATACATTAATAGAAATTTATATAAATTTAAAATTTGTCTTAATTCTAGAACAATAGGTCTTATGGAAGTAAGTTTGTATTTTTTTTCGACACAGTGCTTTCGCAAACAATTAAATAAAAGCAGAACTGCTCTATTCCAGCTAACAGCATAAAAATCACAAATAAGATTTAAATATAATTGTTGTTTGAGATAAACCTTGGAGAAATTGAAAATAATAATTGGATTGTGTCTTCTTCTACCTCAGTATTAATGCCTAGGGCCGGACCGATCCAATGTGGCGAGTGAGCCAAGTTTTAAAAGCGGCGTTTTTTCAATTTTTTTGGAGAAACTCGAAGCAATGATTGTACCTCTATTGGAAATAATCTTCTTAACAGAATTATGGGCACTTTGTGAAAATATGTTTTTAATTTAAAAAGTCTTATTTATGAAATAAATACAAAAAATTTTAAAAACTGCGGAACTTAGAATAAAAGCATAAAAATTAAATAAATTTGAACATAATATGTTTGGTAATAAAAATATTTACTTAATTATTCTTCGAGGTTTTATGGCAGCAAATTTCTCGATTGCATATATATAATTATTGTTTTTCGTAAGATATTTTCTATTGAAATTATTGCTAGATCATTCAATCGCTCTTGAGCTGTTGTTGTCCATAGATAATTGTTTAAAATTTTCAGACTAGAAAAACTGCGCTCAGCTACTGCTACAGATAGTGTTGGCCGATTTTTTAAAGCTACAACAACGTTTGGAAATAAGCATTAAAATTTTGTTTCTCATAATCTCAAATTCAGTAGTTTATAAAAAAAATTGTCTCTAATTATTCGCCTGTATTTGTATATTTTTTATAATTTTCATCATATATTAGATTAAGCTATATATATATATATATATATTTGTTGTTCAAAATTTCGTATTTTAACTCTGCTTCAATTTGGGGCCTATTTCATTTCGACGCCTAAGGCGGCCGCTTCATCGCCTAACTTATGGGACCGGCCCTGTTCCTACTCGTTCAAATTTATAATTTTTATTTTCATTTTGAAACATTTTAAATACAATGTCCCATTAAGGAAAGTTTATGTATCTTTTTTACAAAAATATCTTTTCTGTCGATCTCTAAACGGGGAAAGTTTGTATAAATTGTTACTCTTTTTTACTTTCGGATGATTGCCTACATGCGTACGTATTCATTATTAGACCCACATCTCTTTGAAAGATGATAAAACCCCTTTAAGCTCTATTATTTTCATCCTTTTCTTATAAAAAAAATGAGCTTGCATTACAAATTCATTTATTCAGAACATATATAAACTTATCACATGACTTCCAAATATGCTTTAAAGCGATTTTCACAATGAGCGCTAATGGTTGGCGGTTTTTCATTGTATCGTAATGCAAAACGCTCGTAGCCATGATATTAATGCAAACAAAAACGAAAGTCCCTTTTTGAATGAAAACCATCCTACGTCTTCATTTATCTCGGGATTGTAACATCAAAGTGAAGAATGCTCAGGGATCTTGTAGAGATCTGCACCAAGCATCGTTCCAATTCCTTTATATTTACTTGCACTTTTACAATACAAAATATTATTGTTATTAGCGATATTAATGTTATTACAGTGATGTTTATCGGAACGTACCCTCTATTGTTCAACCCAGTAGGAGCATTCATCTCAGCTTCCTCTGGATTTGCAATAATTTGCATCTGCTGCTGCAAACCATTACCCTAATAGCTATCATTACGGATCAACTGGTAAAACAAAATCGGTGCACATGTCAATTTGTGCCTGGATTTGATTGCAAGGGTTTCTTCCAGGAAAGGGGTACATATGTGTTTATGCATGCGGACCGCCCGGAGTTTTTCTTCATACGCATTACTAGACCAAGAACCTTAATTTTTGACATCGCTTTTATTTCTTTCGCGATTCAAGTTCCAGTCTCATTTGAATATCGTACTCTGCGACCTTGACCAATGACATCAGGTCGTCTTTTGACTTTAAAGTTTTTATTTTTTATTTTATTACCCAAATCTATATTTTATTCTTGGGGCAGGGGGGACATTGACCGTGTTATCCTTAGTCATACATCGCAACGCCATTCGCTGATGATGGAATGACAACTTTTATATTGTGTCGCGTGATCTTGGCCAATGGGGATATGGTCGCCTTACCGAGTTTGAATTTTTTTTTCATCTACATCCAGTAAAAATCTGTTTTTATTTATTTTTTTAAGCAAGAAATAAAGACGTTGATTGGTGAATGCTTATTTTTATAATCTTAAAGAACTGTAATTAAAATCGAATGAAAAGCTCTATATTGTTCTGTGAGTGTTTCTTGATGAATATCTTGCATGCTCATGAGTTAAGGAGACTGCCTACGTTGAAAATGTCATTTTTTAACTATTTTGGTCAATTTGTTTTCAAGAATCGTGTAATTCAATCTTTTCTGTTTTCAAAAACATTTTGATTTTCATTCTACATTAATTAGAAGTAAAATTTTGTTTTTATCTTTTTTAAGCAAGAAATAAAGACGCTGATTGGTGAATGCTTATTTTTATAATCTTAAAGAATTATAATTAAAATCAAATGAAAAGTTCTATATTGTTCTGTTAGTATCTCTTGATGAATATCTTGCATGCTCATGAGTTAATTGACTGACTGCCTTTGAAAATGTCATTTTTTAACTATTTTGGTCAATTTTATTTTTTTGCAAGAATCGTGTAATTCAATCTTTTCTCTTTTCAAAAACATTTTGATTTTCATTCTACATTAATTAGAAGCAGAGTTATGGCTATTTAAAAAAAAAAACATCGTCTGCTACAAAATTGAAGTGGCAAACAACTTTATGTGCTTTCTCATAATTTTTTTTAGCACAAATCTCTACCGTTATCATGATATTTCACATAATAATGCATATAATTTCATAAAACTTTCAAGAAATGTTGTTGATGCAATTATTAATGAAATGACGTTCAATAATTGATGTATAAATATTTTTTTTTATTTGGGGCTGTTTTTATAAGGAAAGGAATGGTGAATAGTGGAATTTTTTCAAATTGGACCATAAAATTGTCTGTATTATTTTTAAATTTTAAAATTTCTCTTAGATTGTAGGTCATTTTGAAAATAACTGTCATAAGTATCATGTGTGAGAAGGAAATTAAAATAGTAGCATTACAATTTTGTGCAGAGTGATAGGCGTTTTAGCCAAATTTCATTAAAAATTACTCCAAATTGACCAATTTATAAAAAAGTGTGGTATTCACAAGTAAGTTTTTGTTTATATTTTAATTTTTAGGGGCTATTTTACCATAAAAGACCAAAAAATCCTTAAAAAAAGGAGTTTAAAAAAAATAGACTCCGAACGTAGACAGTCACCTTTACACTCAATTTGGATTTGCTGTCAGTTTTGGTAGTTGATATGAATTTAGTTATTCCTCATTTGAAAGAAAGTTCACTTTTTTTTAATAGGATTCTTTATACGATTGGAAAGAAAAAATCATATTAAATTTCCATCTGTAAATGCTATGCTCATAGAAATTTGTATTCCAGTATTATAATATTTTATTTAGGATAAATATTTGAAAACAGTTAACATACATGCCCTTAGTAAAGTTTATTTTAAAATGCATACTATATCATATGGTGAAGAATTTGTGGAGAATTTAAAAAATTAAACTTGTGCTTCATTTTAGTATTATAATGATGTCTAAACATAGCAAATTCAGATAATAAAAGAAGCGGATCAAACTGATCAATTATTCATGCTTGACTGAATTTCTAGATGTAATTTTTGTTTACATAAAAATGTCAGGTTGTTGTTCAATGTTATTGCCAATGTTTCGACATTGAATTCTGAGAGGTAGAAAACAAAACAAAAAATATCCCAGAATATTCATATTTAAATCGATTGATCTGAAGGCTTTCTGCAAAAGTTAAATAGTTACGGGCTCTAATTAAATCTCAACCTACAATTATGATTTGGTCATTTTAAAAATAGGATATTTAGGTAGAATGTAGTGCGTCATACATGCCAAAAAATATTTAACTAAGAATTTTAGTGATTTTCTGTTTCAGTGTCGCAATTTATTAGAGCTATTGATTACTTATTGATACACCCTATTTAATGAAGTTAGTCTTGCAGCTTTAGATAGGACTCTAATTAAAACTCTGCTGTAACCTACAACTATGGTCATTTTAAAAATGGGATATTCCGGTAGGATGTAGTGTATTATGCACACCTAAAGTTATTTAATTAAATATTCTTTAGCAATAACGGAATTTATAAGAGCTACCGATTACTTAATGATACATTATATTTAGTGACATTAGTCTTAGAGCTCTAGTTAGGGGTTCCAATTAAAATGACCTGGCTATTTTAAAACTGGGATATTCAGGTAGAATGTAGTGCCTTATACACTCTTAAAATTGTTACTATGAATTCCATCACATTTCTGTTTACAAAATTTATTAGAGCTATCGATGACTTAGTGATTATTTAATAAAAATTAGTCTTGGAGCTCTTGTTAGGGGTTCCTATTAAAATTCTTCTATGACGTGGCTATTTTAAAATTGTGATATTCAGGTAGAATGTAGTGCCTTATACACTCTTAAAATTGTCACTAGGAATTCCAGCACATTTCTGTTTGCAAAATTTATTAGAGCTATCAATAACTTACTGATTTTTTTTATGAAATTAGTCTTGGAGCTCTAGTTAGGGGTTCTTATTAAAATTCTGCTGTAACCTACAATAATGATACGGTCACTTTAAAAATGGGATTTTTGGGTAGATTGTAGTGCCTTATGCACACCTAAAACTATTTAGCTAATAATTTTAGTACTTTTCTGATGCAGTACCGGTATTAGAGCTTTCGATTGCTTAACACAATGAACTAGCTACTACGAGAAAACTCGAGGTTGAAAGGTTGTCACAAAGGCCCACTGTGAGTGTACTCGTAGCAGCTGCCTTCTGTTTAAACTAACGTACGAGATAGGTCGTACTTGGTCTTAGAATTAAAATAAAAATTATGTTCTATGCTAAGTACGGAATAAGTAGACGCTTTTTTATAGATAAATAATAATAAATAAATTTTGGCTAGTATAGAATAAGATTATACTTACACCTTAATTTAATAAAGCTACCGATAACTTAATGGTACGTTCTGTTGAATAAAACTAGTCTTAAAGCTCGAGTTAGGGGTTCCAATTAACCTCTACTTTACGAGGTGAGATAGCATGTATCCCAAGAATACGGGCCCAAGAATGAATATATATATATATATATATATATATATATATATATATATGTATATATATATGTATGTATGTATGTATGTATATATATATATATGTATATATATATATATATATATATATATATATATATATATATATATATATATATATATATATATATATATATATATATATATATATATATATATATATATATATATATATATATAACCCCCTTAATGGCCATTCTTACAAAGGGGGGTACGAAATTCCCCATTCTAAAGAGGGTATCGGAAAAATGGGCACCGTCAGCTAAAGGTTAAAATTCTGCTGTAACTATTATGTGGATATATTAAAATTGGGATATTCAAGTAGAATGTAGCGCCTTATACACCTCTAAAATTGTTTAACTAAGAATTCCAGTGAATTTCTGTTTGCAGAATTTATTAGATCTATCGATTACTTAATGATTATTTAATGAAATTAGTGTTGGAGCTCTAGTTAGGGGTTCTTCAAAAAGTCTCTAGCAAAAGTTGGAGTCAGGGATTAATCTCCATATAATAGCGTGGCAGTGAACTTGTTAATGATGCTTAGAATTTTAATGAAATTAATCTTGAAGCCTAGGAGTTTTCTGCAACAGATTTGAAACATTTCTCTTTAAATGTCATTGTCCTTTTTAACCTTCCCGTGGGCGTGTGCTTTCTACCTCTCCGGTAACGAGGAAGTGATTTAAGAGGTACAACTTATATTTCCCCGGCGAGGAGTCCAAGGACATATAACATTGCACAACCGAAGTGTGAAAAAGAATCGAATGAGGGGTGTTGTGTGCAGTTTTCGGTTCAATCGTTTTGGTCTTTCTTCTAGATGGAGAGAGAGAGAGAGAGTGAAAAAGAGACAGAACAGATAAGAGAAATCATAAGTTGAGTCACGTTTTTCACGAAACGTTTACACTCGGGGCAATAACAAGATATAAAATATAGGAAAAATGGAAAAAATATATATCAGGCACAGAATGACATTTTTTTGGGTGTGAAGTCAGTACTTCGGATGCTGCAAACACAAATTCACATCAGTTGCGTTACCTCCGACGTACATCTTGGGTTGTTGAAATTTACCTTCAATTATTTTGCAATCTTCTCGAAGAACTTCGTATCTTGCCAGCTTTGTTTGAGAACCTACAATTGACAGAAATTATACCTCGGACTTCATGGACTGTGATTTAGTTTGAAGCAATCGTAGCATCGAATCTTCTGAAAAGTATTTAATTTTTAAATACTACCAAATCTACAGCTTATGATGTTAGGTAGATACTTTTTCCCGAATCCTTAGAAAACCTGTTCCTGCGTTGAAATTTTTAGAATGTTTATTTGAGTAATGTATGTCAGTGACCAGATTATTTGTAAAAGCTAGTCAAGAGAAACTTTGAAGTTGCTGAACTCTTCAAATATTGTTTTGGCTCTATGTTCAGATATAGTGATATTTTTTAAATAATGTGATATGGATTTAAAGACAAAGATATCCTTAAAAAAGAGAGTTCTAAACAGACTTATATTTTTTTTAAATCGACATAGATAAATAATTTGAACCGAAGTAATAAAAATCTTTCTTTTTTAAAAATATGTGTTTCTTAAAATTTTATAAAACTAATAATTTTTTTTTACAGTGAAAACGAGAAAAATAATTACAATTATTGAATTTAAACCTGATCATGTAATTCTAGAGAATATGATTTTTATAAATATCCAATGCATATTTATGCCACAGAAACTTGTATACTACTGTGGTGTGGATTGTAGGGATAACTTTTAATTTGTTAAATTCAAATAATTTCTCCTGAGGTAGATCTCCAATAAACCTCTTTAAAAGTTTTAAAGAAGGAAAAATGTAAAAAATAATAATAATGGCTGTAAAAGACATTAACTTTTTTTTACTGTATTTTTTCTCAGAATTTTTTCGAATTAACATGAAAATTCAAGACAGTTTGAAAGCAGCTTGTTTCTTCAAACATATTAGAGTCTCGCAATGTTTTTTAAGAATTTATCTGAAGGCATCTTACAATGCGTCCATTTTACTCGCAAAACTTTTTTCAATCATATCTCCCGGATCTGTCCCATTTCAGTGTTTACTTTCAATGATATTTATTCCTTGTAGGTGTGTCATGATTAAATGAAGATTATCCCTTCAAGCCAAGAATGATTTTTCCTTGGTGTCAAGTGAGACGTCAGATACACAATAGCAAGAGACAAAATATGAATCCCAATTTTAATGGTTTTTATCATTGCAGTATCTAGGTTTACTTATCCCACGCCCGTATCTGTCGCGATCCTGATGTAACTACAGTATAAAAACTTGCGTAAAATTTCTGATACAAAAAATAAAATTAAAAAAAGGTAAATGGGGAAAACATTATAAATCATTATGAGACAAGAGGATGTGGCAACATCATCTGACACAATGATTGATTGAGATGGGCTTCTGGTGATTGACCTGACAATGCCAGGTAGTAATGATCGCTTTGTGATTTGAAACAGCGGAAAACTTGTGTCTCAATCTTAAATGCCACATGATATTCACTTTGAGATTTTCCTTGAAATACCTTGAAATTTTCTTGAAAGTGGCCTCTCAATAGAACATCCCTTGGCATAAAATTGAATGGGAAGTGGTGGTCCTTTCCTAGCTCAAACATTAAAGGTGTTTTTTCCCAATTAATTTATCATCTATGTCTTGATTTCTAGGATTTACGTCATTTGCATCCGAAAAGAATTTCAAATGATATAAATGGGGCAAAATAATTCAAATGTCCTTTAAGGCATTTTTTACGATATGTAAATGAACAGTTATTCTCTTAAAATTATCAATGTAGGCTAAAGGAATTGAAAATGAAGCAAAGGATTTTTTTTATAAACGGGATATTTAAAAAAATGAGGGTATTTTTTTAAAAAGGATGTAATAAAAAAATAATATTAAAAAACACATATTTTTGAAAAAAGCTTATTTTTATATCATACACATGGAACATTCTTAAAATGGTAACTTCTGATATTCGAAAATTATTGAATATTAACCCCCGAAATTGCTCTCAAATTCGATTTTAGGTTTCTTTTGATAAAATTATATTATATTTATTGATAAAATTATATTGGATAAAATTATATTACTATAAACAATTAGCTAGTTTTAGCTTACCATCGAACTTATTCACTAAATCCAGTGGCGCACCCAGGGGGGGAGGGGCCCTGCCCCCCCCAAAGAAATAGAAATTGCATTATGAATATTGATTTTGCGTTATAAATATTTTTGTCCGTTTATCTCGGTCCTCCCCCCCCCCCCCCAAGAAAAAATCCTGGGTGCACCACTGACTAAATCACACAAAATGATGTCTTCGTTGAATTGAAATTAAACTACTAATTGTAATCTCACTTGTTTTCTATGCTTATTAATGACTATTTCAAAAATATTCACTTCTCAAACTATTGCTTAATATTTCTTTTTGTTTTGCTCAATAATTCAAAGTTATCTAAATTCTTTAGCGGAGAGCAAATCGCAATATTTTGTCCATAAAAAAGCGCTATTGCTACATAACAGCTGCTTTTAAACCTTATTATTTAAGCCGGTGGTATTTTCTTGTGAACCCCATTTTGAGAGGTAAATATTTACTGATAAACCATTAGGATTATTTTATGACTCGTTCTAAAACTGATCCACTGAAACTGTAAAACAGAGTAATAATTTAGTACTACGTCACTATAGCTTTCCTATTTTACCTTTCTTCAGATAAAACTTCATACAAATCGGGGTTACAGACACCCAATATGTGATCGCAAGAAATTATGCGATCAATTTTTAAATCGCTCACATTTATCTTGTCTCGCACCTGGGACTTTAGTGATAAGCTCTTGTACGTTATAAAATGTTAAAAGTGTTTAAGTATAAACATTTGCTATGTATCAAATTTCACGGGAGGAAATGAAAATATATTTTATGTATACAGAATTCACTGATCATAATTATTGCAAGATCAAATTTTTTGAGCTTAATTATTAATTCCTTTCATCTCAATGTTTATGTTTAATACTAGCTGAAAACCCGCACTTCGCTACGGAGTACATTCAAATTAAATACAACGGTCAATGTATGCAATTAATGCTAAAAAATAAATAAATAAATATAAATATATATATATTTATAATAAATACGAAGTTTAATGTATACAATTGATGTAAGAAAAAATAAAATATATATTTATAAAAAAATCGCAAGGGATATTTTTATAGATAAAATAACGTAGAAGAAAATTTTCAAATTAAATCTAATAGGACATACTAAAGAATATAGTACAGTTAATATAGTACAGTTTGAGGATTATATCTTTTACTGTATTTTAATATTTTTTTGGATAATGTCCAATCGTCTGCTGCATTAGCAAGAAAATAAAAATCTTTTTTGTCTATTTAGTTGTTATGCATGTGACGATAAATTTATTTAAAGTAACAGAAATAGAAATCTCGTGATCAGCATTTAATAAATTAAATTCTAAAAATTAATCTTTAAAAATTCACCAAAAATCAGAAAATGGAGTTAAAGATTCGAAAATAATTTTATTTTAAAGGAATTTTTATTATCTTTCTCGTGACATTAATTTTATAACCCTCAAATGATTATTTTAAATGCAAACTTAAAAAAGTTACTAAAACAGCTTAAAAATTTAATTTTAAAAAGTCTAAGAAGAATTTTTTCAAAAATCTTTCTTAGTGCACCCCTACACTATAAGATGAATCGCCATGCAAAACTTCAGCTCTTTAGGTCCAGCGGTTTGGTCTGTGCGTTGTATGTCAGTCAGTGAATCAGTCAGTTACGGAACTGTTTTATATATATAGATATAGATATGTTATACACGAAGCGTATAGTTAAAGCAGAGGAGCACTGGTCGATGGCAGAATGGCTAAGGTGCTGGCATTCGATACTGTCCTCGGGTTCGAGTCCCGTTCTTAGCATGGGTGATTGCAGCTGTTCGGAATCGGCTTTAAGCTGTTTGTCCCGGTATAATTATCCCTATTATAGCAAAAATTGGCTATAGCACTACGAACCATCAAGCAGTAACGGTTTTCTATTTAGACCGTAGATTCTTCTTGCGTAAGCAGCATAATCTAACTTAGTGCAGCTTCTAGCTTTTGTAAAATTTCCTTAATACATATTTAGATCTTGTCTATGTTACACTTGGGGACCTAGTCTAACTCCATATGTAGGTAGCACTAGCGGGTTACAAAGACCGTAAGTTAATTTGTGAATCTGGTGGACTCTAGCGTGTATGGGACTGCACGCAGCTACCATGCGTTTCAGCCAATTATCGCATGCCTTTAGGTGGGCCATATTAAATTGTGAATTGCACTTCCTAAAATCGCTACTAAACAGCATATTTATTTCATAGATAAACTTTGGAGACATGTAATGTGTAAATAAATATTTGTTGAAACTCTTCAATAACTTCTTTAACATAAAAAGTATGCAAATTATCTAACTATTTGTCATCCTCTATGAGCTGTCTTATAAAAAGGTATGCTATCTCTAAATTGCCTACATAGTTCTCGCAATAAGATAAAAACTCCTAATGCTATAAATATCTGCTTAAGCCTTTAATGTCTGAGCATGAGAATTAGTATTCATTAGTGGGGACATCAGATTAAACATATCTGCAAGAAACTAATGTGTTGACTCGGGATTAATGATCTCGCTATTTATTTGGGTATTAGGAAAGAATGAATTAAAGCATTAAATATTTTTGATATCATCCAGTGAGCTAATGTCTATGTGTATTTCACGTTCAGCCTTCACTTAAAGCTGAATATATCACTGCTTAATTTATTTCTTTTTCATAACAGAGCAGTATGTTTATCACGATATCCATGTGTATGCATATTAAGAGGTTTAATTTTCTAGTTTCACATCTTGTGATAATATGGTTTTTATTTCTATTATTATAATAAGGATTCTTCTACGCATTAGTGATATTGTTCGTTTAATACATATCTGTCCTACTATCTTAGTTAAGAAATAAAAAAATTGAAGAACTCCAAGATACTATGTCATCACAACTTCAAATTCCTGTACTCTGGAATCATTGAAAATTCGACAGCATTACAGTCCTGACAGACAAAAATGATGTTATGGGTTTTAAAAATTTGCCTCATCAGTAACATCAGTAATAGGCTGTATTGTAGATCTCAGTGGTTTTAAACAGGATTTGATCATTGGGTATTCACTTAAGGCTGCTATGTACTAACCCCATTGGATTCGCTCACCTCAATGTTAACCTAATAGTTGTAAATAGTTGGAAAATTTTTTTTAAATAAAAAATTTGGGGGCAGCGCTTAACCCCCCCCCCTATAGAGAAAGAAACATTGCAATCCCTCAAAATGTCAATCCTAAGGTGGGTGGAATTCTCGAACTGTCAACTGAACTCTTCCCACCACAAGAATCTGCAAAAAAGGAAAAGGGAAATACGATTTTTTTCTTAGTACATAGCAGCCTTAAGCATAAATACGCTGCAAGGTATATTAAACAACAGCAGCTAAACAGAGAAACATTAAGCTGCTTAAATGGACATTACACTGCCTGCAATGCAATGGTCATTTATCTTGGAAAGGGTAGCGTCAAGAATATTGAAAAGGGTAGCATAACAAAATTGCCTATCTTTGGTTGCAATGGTCACTTTGTCGTGTTACGTGGGAATGAAGTTACTTTAACAATGAATTTTTTCTTTCAAAATCTACATGATTAAATTTATGAAAGCGTATCAGTGATCTCCAGTCTCAATTACGCAATTTTTGTAAAAGCTACGCATAGATCCTTCAAGTTTTCAACAATACGCAGCATATTTCTTCACCCAATTCTAGAATTTTAAATGCTGTTTAGATGATTTTTCCCTCGACAACCAACAGTATGGTACTTCTAAAACTCAGTAACATCATATTAGACACTACATAAAATTACTTTAGGTGCGAGTGTTCAAGAAATAGGCTGCACGCAGCATCAGCAAACTTTAAAATTTGTGCTGCCTTCAGAAACTGCTAAATCCTTGCAATACTATGACAAACTGTGGCCTCATAGTTTGTGATCATTTAAAATCCAATAGAGTAATTTTCTTTATACTGAAGTTCATCATATAATGGCCGATCAGATGATAAATCTATGAAAATTTAGTAAGACCGGCATCACATAATTATTTATTCATGTTGTTAGATAACTCAGCACTTAGAAACGTCCATACAGCCAAAAATCTCCCTAGTTAAAGGATATTTTAATTGGTTTTCTTAGAATATTAAACGATTACAGTTATGAGACTAATACTTTTGCATTTTTAACAAGGCTTCCTGCTCAACTACTGAGCAGGTATATCTACCGTACTGCATAGATAACTGCGTGTAAAACTTTTAAGCATTTGACTCTCATGTATAAATTCCTATCGCTTCTCTATTCTTTTTAATTTATTGACCAGCATCTGTTTTACATAACTGTAAAAATATTTCAAAGTTTTTTTAATTTATAAGTTTATTTTTACAATTTTTTAAATTTATAATTTTTTCTATTTAAAAATATTTTTAAGTTTTTAAAATTTATAATTGCTTATTGAGGCTAATCGTTAATACTTAGCAACTCTGGGCTACAGTTATTTTTTTGTATCGTGACATTAATAAAAAGTGATTAGAGAAGTCTAGACAGTTTTAAGGAATGGATAAATTTTACGCTATTAAAAATTAAATGCCTGATTCTTCCATTCGAAGTTTCATTTATTCATATTTTTTAAATGATATTGCAGACAATCTAAAATAATAAAAATCAGTGTTGGATATACTTTTTTAATACCATTAAATATCTATTTAAGTGTTTTTAAAACACAGACCTGTCCAATTTGCTATCCAGACTTTAATGTCATGGGGGTTTAACATTACTTTAATTAGACTGCTTATTGTCTACTCATACCAGTGGAAAAAAAAGCCTTGTAAATGTATACATATATAAGTACTCGACTTTAATCGCATGTCTGTGTCTTCTAAGATCCTAAATTAGTACCACTGATTCTCAATAACGCTAAATAATCATATATAATAAGTACATAATCACCAACAAAATAAGAACTGATCATTTTTCTGAGAAGAGGAGTCGAAGGATTACACAGTTCTAATCTTGTAAGTAAGTGTTAATAGACAAGCAATGTTTCGCTCGATTCAATTCTTCAAATGCCTTTGACTTGTTTCTTCACTGCTTAATATTGAATCCTAAATTCACGTCACGTTTACCAACATTTAGTTTCATAAATCAGTGAACTTGCTGTTTTCTTCATTGCCAGTGGGTTGTTGTGGATTATTATTATAATCTTTTTTTTTTGTATGCAATCAGCACTCAATTGCGGCGAGATATTTTTCTGCGTTACTTCATTTTCTTTGTAGGTTTTAGAGGTGTTGAAGCTATAGTTACAGTCAACAGTTCGGTGAATATTTTCTTGTGCTGGGAAGCGTACAAAATTGGGGAGTGTGCAGTTAATAACCCTTCTTAATTAAATTTTCGATCTAAAAAGATAACCAATTTCACAGTATTGTTGTGCGATAATTCGGTGATTGTGATTTCGAGGAAAATATATATTATATATATAATTATTATGTTTGTTACCGTGTATCAAGGAAGTTGCTAACCAGACACAAGGAGTAGTTATGTTAAGTTATGTATTGGTACTATTGTTTTTAAGATACAGCTGAGAATCTGCTTTCAGGATTGCTTTTGACTTTAGGCTACAGTAAATATAAATTGAATATAACTGGTTTTAGTTAGACACCTAGTTTTGGTTATTGTCTGTAAAACTGAACCAAGAAGAGATCCTAAATGGAAAGAAAGTAAGACAAATTGAAGATTAAGAAAGAAAGTAAATTTTTCAAAATGTTGTGTAAATTATCGTGGATTTTTGAGAATATTTCAGAAAATATAAATTGAAATCCTCCTTAGAAATGTTTTATGTTTTATGATCATGTTATATGTTTATAACATCAAATTTTTAGACACTCTTTACTTTAAAAATATTAAAGAGATAACACTTAAAAAAATGATCAAAAATTTTAAACCTTATTTTGCTAACTTTTGCTTTTTTAAAAACTTTGACCATTTTCATCATTCAAATGACAAATTTTCTTACCTGTTAGATTACATTTAACGTCTCAACTGAAAAAAAAGCATAAAAACTATAAAGCTAAAACTCATCTGTTTGAGTCACAAAATATCAACTAAATTAAAAAGCGTAGAAGAATATTTAGTTCGATATAAACGATATTTACAAGAAAAAAAATCAAATAGCTGGACCTCAAATTATCATAAATCTATCGAAATAAATCAAACTTAGGAAAAATTCAATATAAAATTAAGTATTAATTGTTTTTTACCAATTTTACCTGTTAGATTATACTTTAAATATTAGTTTATAAAAGAAACATGGTCAGTATTGTGTATTTAGTTTACCATGACATAGAGATATATACCAAATTTATATACATAATACATATATATATATATATATATATAATATATATTCATTTCAATATATGTATGAAAATAAAAATTTCAGCAGCGTCGTATAAGTTGATATACTGGAAAAATCCTAACGAAATATTCATGCTTTTTTTCCAACCTTAGAGAGATTATCAGAGAGAAGCGTACACCTAGAGCTACGAATAAACCTTTTCTCTACATTCTCAGCTCTTACGAAACTTGTTTCACCACGCCTTGGGTGCAAGGGTTTTGTGTCAAGGGTGTTGTCGCAAACCCTTGCTCTCAGTGTGGTGGCCGCAGTCATTGTTGTGGAGTACTTTAAGGGTTTCCGCGTACAAGATATTGCTTTGGGAAGTGGATGATTAACTTTAGCAGACACATGTATTTCTTGTGCAAGCAGACTGATCGCGTTTCTGTTTCAGAATGTGTCTTTATTTTTAACAAATAACTGAAATGATTCATTTTTAAAAAATAAAAAATACTGCCTTTATATTATTGTCATTTGAAATTATCGAACGATTAAAACATTCAATTGTATTAGTCTTAATATATGCTCTGATTCTATATACAGTGGGTATCCTATATCTGTGCTTTTGAAATTTCTGCACCCCATCGATTATGTTTATATATATATATATATATATATACAGTGGAATCTCGATCTTTCGTTTTCCAAGGGACCGATTGAAATGAACGATAAATGCGGGAAAACAATACATGCGGAAACATAACAAAGCAATATGAACGTTGGGACTGGATAAAATGAACGACACATAAGGAAAAACGATCGATTGAGATTCCACTGTATATATATATATATATATATATATATATATATATATATATATATATATATATATATATATATATATATGTATATATATATATATATATATATATATATATATATATATATAAATATATATAAATAAATATATATATATATATATATTATATATATATGTATATATATTATATATATATATTTATATATATATGTATATATGTATATATATATATATATATATATATATATATATATATATATATATATATATATATATATATATATATATATATATATATATATTTATGTAACAGGGCATTAACTTACCCATACCCATGACAGAAAGGCCCATTCCACAAAGAGCAACATTTTCAAAATATTTTAATTAAATTAAAAATAACTTATAAAAATGGCTTTTTCTCATACTCGCTTATATATTTTCTACATATTTAAACCATAATATCTCACTATAACAGCATCCGAAGTTATTTTATTCAATAGAGATTATGAATTTAAGTTGAGAATGATTTATTAATCTCAAAACAAAACACATTTTGAGGTAAAAATCATCATAATATTATTTTGTGGCTGCAGAAAACAGTATTTCGTATACCAAATATTTGTAATCCATTATCCACTGCATTTATTTACAATGAAAGCTTCCGGATTTAGGAGCCGTATATATCATAACTAAAATCCCAATTTCAAGATTTGACGGATAATAATTTAAAAAATTAAGTTTTATCATGCTTGCTCGCATACTTTCTACATATTGAAACCATTTCAACTCGCTATATGAGCAGCCGAAGTAGTTTTATTCAGTGGAGATCATGAATTAAATTAAAGAATGATTTATTAACCTAGAAACAAAACACATTCCGAGGTAAAAAAAATCATCATAATATTATTTTGCGCCTGCAGAAAACAGTATTTCGTATACTAAATATTCGGAATCCAATATCCATTGCATTTATTTACCATGAAATCTTCCGGACTTCATGGACACATTCCAAAGAGGCCGTATATCTCCTAACAAAAGCCACATTTTCAATACTTGACGGATAATAATTTAAAATATTAAGTTTTCTCATGTTTGGTCGCGTATTGAAACCATTTTATCTGGCTATATCAGCAGCCGAAGTAATTTATTTCAGTGGGGATTGTGAATTAAATTAGAAAATGATTTATTAACCTCGAAACAAAACACATTCCAAGGTAAAAAATCATCATAATATTGTGAAGTGCCTGCAGAAGACAGTATTTTGTATAGTAAATATTCGGAATCCATTATCCATTGCATTTATTTTCAAAGAAAACTTCCGGATTCAGGAGCCGTGTATCTCCCCACAAAAGCCACATTTTCAATCCTTGACGAATAATAATTTAAAAAATTAAGTTTTCTCACGCTTGATCGCATATTTTCTACATATTGAAACCGTTTTAACTCGCTATATCATCAGCCGAAGTAATTTATTTCAGTGAAGATTGTGAATTAAATTAGAAAATGATTTATTAACCTCGAAACAAAACACATTCCGAGGAAAAATATTCATTATAATATTATTAAGTGCCTGCAGAAAACAATATTTCGTATACTAAATATTCAGAATCCATTATCCATTGCATTTGTTTACAATGGAAGTTTCCGGATTTAGGAGCCGTATATCGCTTAACAAAAGCCACTTTTTCAATATTGACGGATAATAATTTAAAAAATTTTCTCATGCTTGATCGCATATTTTCTACATATTGAAACCGTTTTAACTCGCTATAACAGCCTCTAGAGTAATTTTATTCAGTCGTAGATTATGAATTAAATTAGAAAATGATTTATTAACCTCGAAACAAAACACATTCCGAGGTAAAAAAAAATAATCATAATAATATTAAGTGCCTGCAGAAAACAGTATTTCTTTTACTAAATATTCGGAATCCATTATCCATTGCATTTATTTACAATGAAAGCTTCCGGATTTAGAAGCCGTATATATATTTGCAGCGGAACACTACTAAATTGAATAGATGAATGAATATTACTACCGGATATTAACAAACTGATTGGAAGAATACGCTGCATTAATGAAGAAAACCTGTCCCCCGGGTTATTACATTACTTCTCTCTCTCCTTCCCACGTGTATGGAATAATGAACCAATTTATTTATCACTTAAATCAGTATTTTTTTTATATATAAATATATATAATAATAATCGCTTCCCGCGATTCCTTCCATTCTCCTATCTGTTTTCGAACTCGGACCACTTTCCAATAGGCACACGCTCTATTCCACAATTAAAGGTCAAGGCACATAGCAAAAAAAAAAGGGGGGGATTCTACTCTCTTCAGAGTTAATTAATTGTTCCCAAGCGGCTTTTTTATTTGTGTTCAAAATTTCAGCGAAGTAAAAATAATAATATTGCCTAATGGCTGATGAATGAATAGGTGAAAAGATAAATAAAATTAACAACAGAAAAGAAACTAGTGTTTATAAGCTTCTGTCAGGTAGTTTTTTTTAAATAATCTTCTTTGTTGGTGCGTAATTATACCTCTTTTCAGTTTTCATTGGAATGACTCGATCTGTCTTGGGTGCTGATAATTATTTCGTGTTTACAGAGACGGCGATTATTGTGATGTCGGTGTTAAGAGGGTTAATAGCCTGGGATTTTTTTTTTCTCTCTTCAGGTGGTGGTCTGAGTGCATAGGATTTTTCCGGATGCAAAAACTTAATGTATGGAGGTTATTAAAGCGTTTCGATTCACCGCCGTGTTCGGGAGAAAAAAGAATGCGCTTTCTCAATGAATTAGAAATTATGATATTCAAATACCTATAATGATATTTTGATAATGTTTTGAGATAAGATAATCTGTTTTATTATGAGATTTTAAGTAGCCAAGTGTTTCTTTTTCAGAAACTTCTTTGCAATTAAGGGCAGAAGAATAAATAACGAGATGGAATATCAAATTATATGCTTCTTAGTAACGATCGCTTTTAATCACTCGTGATTGATCGTGATTTCTTTCAGGGTAGTTTCAGTTCTTCATCACAATGATGAATATATCGTGAAATTATAAGCGACAAAATTTAAAATTTGTCTTTGAAAAATCAACATAAAATAAATTTTTAGTAACGTGGTATTTTGTTGTTGTTTCATACAGTAATGTATGAAACAAGAAAAGCCCGGCGTATTTTTTTATTTTCATAGCCTAAAATTATATAATCGTAGACCTAATTCTAAATGAGTTTAAATTTAAAATTAGAGGATGTTTATTTCTTATATATATATATATATATATATATATATATATATATATATATATATATATATATATATATATATATATATATATATATATAAGAGCCGACGTTGCCCCCCCCCCCCCCCCGAAATCTCTGGACTGGAGTTGCCATTGGGATGTATAGAAGTTAATAACTAAATTGTTGATAGATCCTGAAGTCTAAGACGATCATTCTTGGTCCGAATTTAAATGAGCTTATCACATTAGTATATCTGAGTATGGGCCCGAGGTGGCCTAGTGGTCACGCGTCTGCTTGAGGGGTGGCTTGAGGGTGCTCACATCGAATCCCGGGAAGTGCCATTAAATACCTCCATAGGAGGATTTAATGGCACTTCCCGGGATGCCATTAAATCCTCCCGGCCGGATATGGGCATGTTAAATCCGTAGACCGGAAAGTCCGTCTATAGCGTGACCTTCGACTGGTTTCGAAGGCCATGCTATGAGGTGGGAGAGGGTACGATACCCCCCAGATATTGCCCCTGGGGGTGCTCGGTCAAAATTGAGGTGGCACCTAGCTTATGCTGCAGTCACTCACATCTAGACAATTTAACAGTACGCAGCCCCCCGACACCTGTTGACACATTTGGGGGTCTATTAGTCACGGTCCTCCCCCCAAGGTCCCTGGAATCTCTTTGATGATCTGCTTAAAATCCGACTGAGAGCAGGATAGCTGGAGAGAGGCTCTGCAGTGCGCTGCCCATAAATCACTCGTTTTCCCCCTGTGTACTGTGCAGGGCAGATGTGTGTGACCGCCTTATTAGACAGATTCCGACCTTTGTGGTGCTATTGTAAACCGAAGCCGAACTCCTCAGCCCGCAAAGCCTATATGGATCTGGTCTGGAACATACGACCAGGAGGCATTAGGAACATACAATATATTTTTAAAACATACAACATATTTATAAATATTATTTTATCGACAACATATTTAAAAAATATAATTTTACATAAAGCAAAGCCTCGAATATTATGATTTATAAATATTACAACAAGCTTGTGATTTTGATATAACTATTCCAAAAATTAGGTTTATACTGTTGAATAAAACTTATTAATTAAAGGAGTATATGTAATATGAAAGAAGCACAGCTCTTCAGAGCATTAAGGTGAAATAAAGCTGCTAGTGCTTTATAGTGAAGAAAAGAAAGTAAAGCAAAATCAAAGTAATGATAAAGTTTTTTTAGGATATGTACTAAGTAAGGAAAACGAAAGAAAAATTATACAACAGAGAAGTTATTATTTAGCTTCTTTTAGGGTTATTTTACATTTATATCTCTTCACAAAGATTTCCTTTTTATGAATCATACACCACGTTTCCAACACTAGCTAACATTCATTAGCAGTGTTAAGTTTCTTTCTCTTACGCTGTAGCAGTACTCCACGGTGTTGGGAACTTCCATTTTCCGTTTGTCCGCGAACAAAGCCAATACCCACCCTCTCTTTTGCTGGAGGATGAAACAGCACTTGAAAGAGAGTGGACTTGACTTCCTTCTAGACTAACGTAAGTGTGACCTTTGCTTGTGGAATCTGGAAGACAGGATAATCGTATGCTAAGGCGATTAAGATCTTGAGTTGCCTTTCGGTTGCTTTTGTTGCTCCTGCGACGTAAATCACGGCAAAATAAAAGTAGAGATGCTCGTGCGATAAGGGTGGTGAAAGTTTATGAAAAGATGTAACTAGACAGGAATCATTTGTGATTTAGGGAATGGCAAATTGTGCTTTTCGTAGTGAACTCGAACCTCCGTTCAGGAAAAAAGAGGTAGTACACTTGAGACCTTCATGATCAGCCTGATAGAGGTTCGAATAATTGATCTGTTTGATTGATGATCGTGCTGTCGTAGTGCATGTAGAAGACCAATAAAAAGAATGAACGTCGTGCGGAAAGGATAGACTCTTCAGAGATCAAAGAAACTGCCTGTTTCATTACCCACGATATATATATATATATATATATATATATATATATATATATTATGACTCGTGAATGAACATAATTATTGAAATGTTCGGCGTATGACACATTAAAAAATATGAATATTTCTCAGTACAGAATTTACAGCATAAGATTAATATGTTCATAAAATATGACTAATTTATGTCTAAACTTGTTTATTATTGATTGGTAATTGTATCGAGATTCTGAAACGCAAAGGCACAGACAGCTAGAAAAATTTTAAAATACCATCTTAGTAAGAAATTTATAATACGAATTTAAAAGGAAGGGAGCTGTCGTTGCTTGAATGTTAATAGTAAAAAAAATGTCAGAAATTTACATTTTTTTGGATTAAATATTGATCAGCAATTCAAAGATGGGATTTTATGCAGAACGAAATTTATTTACATTTTTACATAATTGCAAATTGTAGTCACTTTTGGAAAATGTGAGCTTTGATGAACGTATGAAATTTTTGTGATCTGAAATATTGTTATTCCTGACAACGGCGAGGATAATATTTATGGAAAAAAGTAGATACTTTGATTTACTTTTCCTTTTGAATGAGTAAATGCATTATACAAAATATCACTTTATCACTTACACTATAGTATATAAAACAGCTTGTTATTATGTTTTTTGTAAATGAATAATGTATTTTACGAGTATACATACATATATATATATATATATATATATATATATATATGTATATCTTATCTATCTTTCTGTCTATCTATGTATATCTATATTCTATACACACACACACACACACACACATATATATATATATATATATATATATATATATATATATATATATATATATATATAAAATAAACATTGCACAATGCAGTATGTGACTGTAGAGAGAACTGCTGCAATGAAGTCTTGTTATTTCTGAAATAATAGTTCAGTGATCTTAAGGCAGGATATTTCGCAATACGCAGCATTAAATTCTGCAGGGTGAAACACGGAACTTCACCATGTTTGGCCGGAATGAGTGCTCTATCCTTCAGACCTTCAGGGTGCCTCAAAATATGGGTGCAAGCTGATAATGATATGCAAGGGGATTACACTCTGCCGAGGTCAAACACAGCGCAGTTCAAGGCCCACGTCCCCATTCGAGGGCCTTTCCCACTTGCTGCTTAAATACGGATCTTGGAATTCAGAGAAACATTGTTCAGAATTTTTTTTTTTTTTTTTTACCTTTTCTAATTTTATTTGTTCATTTTTATTATTTTTTTTAACCGCGCCAGTACCTTTGCTGATTTTCGTGTATTATCTCTCGCACGATTTTAGCCGTCGCAATTCCGTGGCGAAATTCTGTAAAAAAAGGGAATTTCGTTTCGCAAGCATGTTGCCAATTCACTCTGAATAAAAGAAGGAAAAAAATCCGACTTACGTTTCTCATTATTTTCGGGCAAAGAGTAGTACACTGACAGCTGGGTTATGTAACCTTGGTGGATGCGTGCGTTTCTGGATTGTTTGATGTTTATATTTTCTCTCCGTAATATAATAGAAATCTTTACGATAAAATATTCCCCCCGCGTAATTCTAATCTCCTTATTTTAAAAAGATTAGCTGTTTACGAGAGGCACAATCTGAAGTGTGATATGAAAGATGAAATTATATGCGTGCAAAATTAAGGATTAAATATTTATTTTTGGGGATTAATGCTGAGAAATTTTTCTTTATTTTCAAATTTAAATGCATCGAATGAAAGATGAATTATTCTACATGCTAACATTCGGAGGTTTTGCTAAATTTTTCTAATTTTTTTTATAAACTATAAAGATTTAGGAACAATATTGTGAGTGATAGTAATCAGTAGAGGTACGTAAATTTCGCATAAGAATATCGAAATTTCGCAAAAGAAAAATTACAATACGTAAAAGTTTGCATTTATTCGCAAATAAATAAATAAATAAATAAATAAATAAATATAGATAAATATATATATATATATATATATATATATATATATACATACATACATACATATATATATATATATATATATATATATATATATATATATATATATATATATATATATAAATTAAAAAAATTCTCATTTATTTAAAAGAAATCAAAATTTTACTTACTTGGTTAGGTAAGCATCAAAATTCGGACTTAAAAGCTAACATTGTAGAAGTCTCCACATGTTCTTCTTTAGCAATAAGTAAAAAGTGAATTTCGATAACCGTGGATGGTCTTAGATAAGCAATTATGTTAATAAATTATTACTATTATTTCCTAATTTCGCTTAACACCGAATTTTCGCCAAAAAGTAGTAAGAAAAAATAATTTTCGCATTTATTTGCTCATATCGGCAATTTCGTACGCATCTATTGCGTAAATACGAAAATTACGTATCCCTAGTATTCAGCATTTCAGTTCATTGACCAAAGGCCTACACGGCACAAAATACTTGTTATTCAACAGCTTGTTATTCAGTCAAAAGTATTGAATAACAGATTGTTATTTGTCGCATGCTTGAGTTTATTGAGATAATTACAAAATAACAAAGAAAGTGTGCTGAGGAAACGTTAGTCTTTCAAAGCTGTTGGTTAAAAAGGCAAGAAAAGAAGGGAGATATTCTTTATATTGCCAAAGACGAAAGGCCAAACATTTTCAAATGTTATTTCGACTTTTTCAGATGCAAAAACTACTTCTAAATAAACCAAACATTTACCCAATATATATATTTTTTTCTGGTGGTGATATCAACAATACATAGGACCACTATTATTTAGCAGCAACGTTGAATGATGGGATGCAAGTCACATTTTCATACGTTTGTTCAGTTCGAAAGTGAATTGAACTTCGATATTTTATAATTTCCTCTTTCTTAAAGAAACCTTTAAGCGTAGGATAAAAAAATCGAGCATGCGCATAATGTAAAGAATTGATCTTAAAATAATTTAAATTAGAATTAAATATACATTTGTTCCTAATGGTGAACATAGATTTTATTATATATGTCTGGTAGCTTGAAAAAAATACACATGAAAGGATGGGCGAAGCTTGAGATCAAAATGTGTCTTAGGACCTTATTTTTCACTAATATATTGGTAAAATACACAAAAAATATAAACTTCGTTGGGACAGTTCGATGTATAGATCTATATATATATATATATATATATATATATATATATATATATATATATATATATATATATATATATCCCAACGATCTACAGTATTAACTAATTGATCCTCCTAGATCGTCCCAGAGGTCAATCCCCTCCCGCTGCCAAAAGATATATCATCTAGTGTCATATGTTTTTATTGATTTATTTCCTATAAAATTTTCGAAAGAAATTTTATTTAAAGCAGTTATAAACAGCGAAAATATATTGTACTTTATATCACATAAAGTTATGCAATCTAGTTTTCGGTGAATTTCTTATCTAGTGACAAATTAAAAATAAATGCATAAAATCTTCACAGAATTCGGTAGGTTCTGGTTTTAGAACCCCCTTTTTTTCAATTAAAACTATTTAAAAATGAATGTATTTTTTACTTATGCAAAAAACTAAAATTTTTCACATTATAAATAAATATAGTAATTTCATTAATATTTATGGCAAATGCTTTGTAGTTCATGCATTTTTCAAACCCGGGTAATGACTGTTTACCCAGTGGTGGAAAAACTTGAGAACCGAAACCTGGTTCTAAACTGTTAGTACAGTTCTTCAATTCCTATAAAAAGTCCTTAAGTCTGCTGTGTACTAATCCTATTGGATTCGCTCAACTCAGTGTTAATGCATGGAGAAAATTTGTCTGAAATTTACAGCTAAATAAATGCTGATAATCAAATCAAAATGGCATTTTCAGATAGCCTGAACTCTTCTGCACCTTGCAACAGGATTCATTTTTTAAACTTTGTCCACCAAAGGAATTTATGAGCGTTTAAAACACACTATACCAGATTTCTTCCCCGAATAATTTAAGTTTTAAAATATTATTTGCATTTAAAAAAAAAACGAAAAATACCCTAAGGTGTAACATTCCTTTCTCTATTACGGAATACAATTTAAAAAAAAAATTCAAATCCAAGTCGGCTATCCTTGGACACATTTTCTCCATAGCTTAACAATGAATTGAGTGAATCCAATAGGATTAGTACACAGCACCTTAAGCGACGCATTACAGCTATATAAGTGCTGATAATCAAATCAAAATTGTATTTTCAGATAGCCTGAACTCTTTTGCACCTTGCAACATGATTCATTTTTTAAACTTTGTCCACCAAAGGAATTTATGAACATTTAAAACACACTACACCAGATTTTTTTCCATGAATAATTTAAATTTTAAAGTATTATTTGCATTTAAAAAATGAAAAATGCCCCAAGGTGTAAAATTTCTTTCTCTATTGCAGAGTACATTTTTTAAAAAAATCTTCAAATCCAAGTCGGCAATCCTTGGAAACATTTTCCCCATAGCTTAACATCGAGTTGAGTGAATCCAATAGGGTTAGTATACAACAGCCTTAAGCGACCAATTAGCCACGTAATTAATACATAGGCTATACATACATCTTTGTCTGAAAATAGTTATCTGTTTCGCTAAAACATAGAAGTTCTTTGCAACTATAAACTAAATATGCATAATTTTCAGTCATTTTCCGAGACACAGTAATTTTTCAATATGTGGTGACTGACTAGCACATTTATAGAATTTCAAAACACAAAAAATTAACCCAGCAACCGAAGAACACAACCCGACTTGTCAGAATAGTTCGCAGTCTGGCAGTCCGAGGTCATACAAGAGCTACTTTATGTTTCACAATCAAAAGCCTTCAAAAAGAAACAATTTTAAAGAAATATCACCATGTTACTTTTTAATACTGCAGAGGATATAACGAAAGGGAACAAGCTGTTCTCGACATCTCAACATTACGTAACTCGTTTTATGGGTATTACGTGTTGAACTGCGGGTGGTCAATGCGGTACTGTGATGCTCCGCAAGCGTAATAAATCGCAGTTGCATAATCTGATAAGTTTCATTTGCATGTTATTAGATATTACTCCATAAATTTGGCAGTTTGAAGCTAGTCATTAGATTCAAAGTCACCGCTGTAACTTTTTTTTTCTGTGTGAATGTTATATTACTAAAATTACTTAAGGTTGAAATCTAAGGCGCTAAATTTCCGTAAATTTATTATTTACTTTTTTCACAGAGATGATTTTAATTTTATTTATTTAGACTATTATACGTATATCGTAAAACTAAATTTCGTTACGAGTAGAAGGAGTCATGCGTTTACCAAAGGAATAAATTTTTATCATTAAAGTTTTTTCACTTTTTTGAACGTACTGCAAATACATATTAATTTACTTTTCTACCACTGAGTTATAATTCATGCTTCTCTACATATGCAATTGAACCGCCCACATACTCTAGTGGTGACCTCGCAGTACAGTTGGATTCAAATCCCGAATTAGGCATGGTCGTTTCTGTGTCGTCCCCTTCACAGGGAGCAATGCTCACCCACCCCCAAATGGTGCTCCCATCACATACATACATACATATCTCTCTCTCTCTCTCTCTGTATATATATATATATATATATATATATATATATATATATATATATATATATATATATATATATATATATATGTATATATATATATATATATATATATATATATATATATATATATATATATATATATATATATATATATATATATATATATATATATATATATATATATATACAGTCGAACCTCCATATATCGAAGTAGCAAATTGCGCGAAAAAATTTCGATATATAGAAGTTTCGATTTATAGAATTGAGCTTAGTCTTATCATAATCCTCCTAAAAAAAATTTAAAGCTAATTCTCGTATACGAAACTCTATTTCTAATTTATATGTGAATCCCATTAAATGAAAGTTAATAACTAAAAAATGAAGAATTATTGACAACTACATATCTTTAAAAAAAACAATAATGCAGAAAGTGCTTACAATGATCACAGTTACATTCTTTAAAGAAAAAACTACGAATATCTTGCTGAACAGTTAGTTTTGCGGAAAGTTCAAAGAAATATTCGTCTTTATTCAGTCCACTAAAAACTTCATCAGGGACATTTTCCGCGAATTGAAGTCCACGACGAACTGTTTCAAATGCCAAAAATTGGGAGATTTTATTCTAAAGTGGAACAAGATCTCCAAATTTGTCTTGAAAAAAATTTCGATATATAGAGATTTTTTCGATATATAGAAACAATTTTTCTATGTAATGAACATAGAGATTTGCTAAGAGTTCGATATATAGAAAATTTCGATATAGGGAAGTTCGATATATGGAGGTTCGACTGTATATATATATATATATATATATATATATATATATATATATATATATATATATATATATATATATAAATATATATATATATACACTCATGGACAAAAAAATTAGCGCACCCAGAAGGAGTCGTCAAAATGAAACGAAATTTTACATACGTAATGACTACTTTGATATAAGTAAATGATAAGAAAATCAAAGAAAAAGGATAATTTATTTCAGAGAAAAAGGCAAAAGAACGGAGGAGTTAATACTCCGTTGGACCCCCTCTAGCGCGAATGCACGATGCGACACGATTGGGCATTGAGTCATACAAGTTCTGTACAGAACTTGTATGATGTCTATATAAGTTCTGTACAGAACTTATATAGACATCTGTTGAATGTCTCAAGTCATGAACAGAACTTGTATGATGTCTTGAGACATTTCGTTCCATACTTGCTGTAACCTTGCCTCTAGTTCGTTCAAACTCGTGGGATGCCCAACTCGTCGTCCCAAATGATCCCAGATATGATCGATTGGAGCATATCTGGGACCCCCTAGTGAAGGTGCTACCTGTGCCTGGATGGCGGCCGATGAAGCAGTTGGCTGTACGCGTGCATTTCTTACGATGTGGCGGTCTTCTCGACGACTGGTCTATCGAGGGCGTCCTGAGCCTGGTCTTCGTGTACATGACATCTCTCGGGTCCACTGGTCCCAACACCTCCTCACAACACAATCAGAGCGGCCTAATTGACGAGCTACTCGCCTAGCTGATCACCCAGCTTCCATCATCCCGACGATTCTCCCCCTCTCAAACTGCGACAACTGCTTATATTGTCTTCGAACCCGGCGTAATGGCATGTCTATCTCAGCTCTTCCTTTGTAAATGATTCAGCACACTCAAGCAAACTTTGGTTACCTGTTTTATACTCCACAGAGTACAATGTTCAACGTCCTCTACCGGCTATACGTAATGCGCAATCACGCTGCATTTCTAATCATTTGCATATCTCCCCGAAATGTACCTTCATTGCAAGTTTCGTTACGATCCCGCAATTATTTCTTAGTGCGCTAATTTTTTTGTCCATGAGTGTATATATATATATATATATATATATATATATATATATATATATATATATATATATATATATATATATATATATATAGTTCCGGTCTCGTCACTTGACTCGGTTCAAAATTACAGGACCGGCTTGTAGGGGTAGTGCTGGCCGCCTATATGGTTCCCCCCCTTAAATGAATAACCAACAGTCTTGCGGTGTAAGTTAGGGCGGCTGTCTGCATTCGATGTTGACCACTACTGGTCTGGTGTCTGCAAGGCGTTTTCTGCCCAAAAATTCACATTCGGGCCAATGTCTAGCGACAATTGCCTCCGCATTTGAAAAAAAAGAATATATATATATATATATATATATTGTATATATATATATAATATATATATCTCTCTATTCTAAAAAAAACTAACTGCCGCTGCAGCAGCAGCCGCCGCCGCTGTCAAAAGCTTGTCACGCTATCTCCTCCGAAACCGCTGGGGGTATAGGGTCCAGACCGATACCAATCGATGCAGAATAATGTGGGGAAGAAAGTAAGACATGTCTCATATTCCTCGGACTTTAAGTTTTTTTTTATTTTATGTTTTGTGGGAAAATATTGACTTTTTCATGTTCAGATTACGATAACTCGCCAAAAAAGGATCGTAGAATTTTTTTTTTTTTTTTACAATCTAAGACTACAGACATTTCTCCTTCAAACAAGACCTCATTTGTTTAAAAATAATTTAAAACAGACTGGTATTTTTATTAAAATTGAAAACCCACTTTTTGGAAAAATTTATGCGTTTCGCGATATATAAATTCGATGCTATCAGACTTATTATGTTACAAAGAAAATATTTATATCAACTGGAAGATGAAAGCTTTCTCATTCATATAAACTTCTTTTCAAGTCTCTATCTTAAAATTTCGATTTTTAATTGAATTTTAAAGAAATACTCCAAAAAATTCTTCTAATTCGCTTGCTTTGCAGAAGGATTGAAAGAAGATCCGTTTTTCACCCATCTTCATCCGGGCTTATACCCCCTATCTACCCGGGCTTCATCCATTTCGCCGGGAGGGGGGGGGGAAGCTTCAACTGTAAACAAATGAATGTCTCAATCGCTGTAAACAAGTATTGAGTCATTTATTCAATTGATTCACCAGAGGAGCGAGCGTAGCGAGCCTAGGGGCGAAGCCCCTAGGATATATATAATGTCGAAAAATGCCTCAAAGGTACATTAATGATCCTGATTTCAAATATCATAGAAAATTGATGTTTATTCTATCCATAGTGAAAACCCTCTTGTGATTGAACAAAAATAATTGAGCTAATTTTTTGAGGCTATATTATTATTATTGTCGAAAGAGTACAAAACGAAAAGAATTTTTTAAGTATGTATATATATATATATATATATATATATATATATATATATATATATATGATGTCCGGTATAAAAGGCTTATGTCAAAGACAGTGATTTAAATATATCAAGTTATTGGCTTTTATACCAATCACAAAAGTATAATTGTGACTTGAGTCTTTTATATATAAGAAGTTCCTAACATCAGGGACAAGTGTTTGTCACATGATGTTGTTTGTACCAATCACAAAAGTATAATTGCGACTTGAGTCTTTTATATATAAGAAGTTCCTAACATCAGGGACAAGTGTTTGTCACATGATGTTGTTTGTACCAATGACAAAAGTATAATTGCGACTTGAGTCTGTTATATATAAGAAGTTCCTAACATCAGGGACAAGTGTTTGTCACATTGAAAAAATATAAAAAAATGCAGTCAAGTACAGGGAACCTTCTCTAGCCAGCCACTCCTCTAAATTGCCATATTTTGTTCAGAACCGATTGACGACTCCATAGAGCCAATGTTATGGAAGAAATCTCATATCGACGGCCACCCCGCAAAACGGATTTATTTCGGAGCTATTTTTAGTCGCCTCAGAGAAGTTTCGGTGTACAGGTATTCCTAGACTTGCGACCACTCTAACTATGACCGCTCGCACTTACGACGGAAATTTTTATTTATTGATATTTACTTATTTTTATCTTTTTTCTCAAAAATATTTTCCCTTGAATGTACAGTGCATATCTATATGTATTACATGTTTATTAAAAACTACCTTTGATAACTTTGTTAAAAAATAAACAAACTTGCAACGTTTGTTCTGTCGCAAATTCTGAACCATTTGGATTGTACTAACATAATAAGTAGTGACAGCGAAGAGTAATTCATGCCTTCTAAATAAATAACAAATCATATTAAATTACGTATGTATGTATGAAAGTAAGAAAAAATATATGTGTGTATATATACAAAAGAAAATTTCGTTTGAAACTTTTTTACGACCAAAACAACTTAAGGCGACAATGGTCCTTCAGATTGACAAAAATATGTCCCCAAAACGAATTTTTTCTCTTTCAGAAAATGATACTGCAACTCATCAGCTTTAAATTTAAAAAAAGTATGTTGATTCGATCATTATGAACCGACTTATAAGTATTTTTTTCAAACGTAAACAATGGAAATGTTTGTCAAATTAAAACTTTAAATGCCATTTTCTCAAAACAAGTTTTCATGTCGTTTCGGTAAGTTCAAAATGTACCATGCTTCATAATTTTTCTTGAATTTTCATGAAATTTCATAAAATGATTTTTATATATGCTAGAATAAAACTTAGTAATCAATTCATTATACTATTTTAAAATAACTTAAAATTTTTACAATAAAAATTTTTTTTATAAAATTTTGCATCAAATGACCTATTTTTATCGATTTCTTTTCTAGTTTTTATAAATATGACTGTAAATCAAATATTGCTACTAACTTTTATTATAACTGTATAAAGCTAGCAGAAGAGAAAAAATTTGATATCTAAGACAAAAATTAATGCGAATGGAGCATTTTGAAATAGAGTAAATAACAAACTGATTTTAATTAATATCTTAATTAATTACATTCTGATTTTTTTTTAATTTAGAATTTCCATTCTAAACAACACTGTATAAGTATACAAAATTTCATAGCAATTGGTTAATACATGAAAAAAAAGTTTTTCATGATCCTTTGTGGCCTTGTGAACGGTGGACGTTAAAATTTATCTTTTTTACTTTCTACCATAGAGATATGGAATTTTGTACATATATACATATCACCATAAGTATATAGAATACCTTAAAAGAAATTTTCAATCTTATTATAATTTAAAAATTTAGTTTTAAATTTAAAATTTATAACCAAAATTTTAAAATGCACCTTGCCACTTAATTTTTGAAATATTTCATCGATTTTGCATTTTAATCACTTAAAATCTGTATTACATACAAATCTGGGAATCAATTATTTAATCCCTGGAATGGTTAATTTTTGAGAGTTTTTTTTCTGAATTCCAACCCTACTTTCATCAAAATTTTGCCTTTTAATAAGCTATAAATAAAATGCAATTACCTTAATGATGTCGATATGTAAAATGCATACCCAGTTTCTTTGCAAATAGTATCAGGATTCTTACTTATCAATTTCATGAATTTTGAACAAAAATTCAGTCGCATGGAGCATTTGGAATATCTAAAAACCTTGAAAAATATGTTTTGAGAAAAACAGATTTAAAGCTTATTACTACACTTGCCTACATTATTTACATTGAAGAAGCCTCATAAATGATTTTTTACTTGAAAAAAAAAACTATTTTGGTACTATTATCCTACAGAAATATGTATTTTTTTATAATAACACTGTCAATCTATATATATAAAACAGTTCCGTAACTGACTGACTGACTGACTGATTGACTGACTGACATACAACGCTCAGACCAAACCGCTGGACCTAAAGGGCTGAAATTTTGCATGGTGATTCTTCTTATAGTGTAAGGGTGCACTAAGAAAGATTTTTGAAAAATTCTTAGATTTTTTTTAAATTAAATTTTTAAGCTCTTTTTGTAACTTTTTAAAATTTTGCATTTAAAATAATAATCTGAGAGTTATAAAATTTATTTCACGAGAAAGATCATAAAAATTCCTTTAAAATGAAATCTTTTTCAAATCTTCACCTCCATTTTCTGATTTTTGGTGAATTTTTAAAGATTAATTTTTAGAATTTAATTTATTAAATGCTGATCTCGTTGCTTCTTTTTCTGGTACTTTAAATAAATTTATCGTCACGTTCATAATATCGAAATAGACAAAATTTTTTTTTTCTTGCTAATGCGGCAGACGATTGAACATTATCCAAAAAAATATTAAAATACAGTTAAAGATATGTTCCTCAAACTGTACTTTATCAACTGCACCATATTCTTTAGTATGAGATTTTTTCTATGAGATTTAACTTGAAATTTTTTTTCTACATTATTTTGTCTATAAAAATATTCCTTATGATTTTTTTATAAATATTTTTCTACATCAATTGTATACATTGATCGTCGTATTTATTATAAATGAATAAATAAATAAATAAATAAATAATATATATATATATATATATATTTATTTATTTATTTATTTATTTTTGATATTTATTGCATACATTGACCGTTGTATTTACTTTGAATGTACTCCATAGCGAAGTCCGGGTTTTCAGCTAGTATTACAATAAAAAATATTTGCTCACGTAAAAGTCTTCGGTCCCCTTAGTAACTGTTTCGGTCCCTTTCTCGGTCGTAAGTCGAGGAATATCTGTATACTGTGATACTTTTTCAAACGTAAATAGGTTTGATAGTTTAGAAATGTTCCTTTTATTGTTATACTCTTTCATAGTTTTTGATAGCATTTAGCTATTAATTATTTAAGAATTCGAAATGAAATACTAAAAGCTTCTGCAACATTTTCGCTTTTGTCCTAGCTGGAATTCGGAAGTTAATTTCTAAGTAATTGTATATGTATTTTAAAAAATCTTACTTTATTTTTGAAAATGCAGAAAAATAATTTACATACATCGGATTCGCTAGAGTTCCACAAAAGACGCAATAATCATTCTTATCATAGCTGACAAAATATGCATTTTATGATACTACGAAAGTGCGGTAGAAGATGAATCCACTGAAAATAAACATGAAATATCTACATAATTATACTGTGAAAAGCAATTAAAAATGGAATTTATTGAAATAATATATGTGTTTTTATAAAAAATAAGATGCAAGAATGATTTAAATTTGCAGTGACAAATTTAGTTCAGTTAAAAAACGTAGCTGAATAACAAAATTTCGTTTAAAATATCAAATATTTTTTATTATATATTTAAATTAAAATGACAGAATTAATTTTTCATATATCTTCCTCGAATTCGCTTTGAATAACAGCTAGGACTTTTATATTGCTATAAATAAGAGTTTTTGTATTTTGTATAAAACTAAAAACTGCCACTTCTGATTCGAAATAGATAGTTAAGAAATAAATTTGTAAGTTTGCAATCTGATTCTGATATGAGAATATGTATATTCTATTTTATTTAATAGCATTAATTCAGTAATAATTAGATTAAAATGTTTTGTTTTATCAAATATAACATTATAGAAAGTGACAACTGAAATCAATCATTTGTTTATTTTCTTTTTAAATACCGATACAAAGAACGAAGATGCTAAACTCTAAAGCAGATGGGGATTATTTATAGTTACATTGCTTGAGGATATATCTTCAGGCCCTACATATTTCTCAAGGGAATGAAACGGTTGATGATCGTGTTTAAAAAGGAGAGGCCGTGTGCATAGGTGAAATTACTCATCCGCGTCCTATAGCTGAGATTTTCTACAATTGTTGAACTTCCCGTACATTATTTTAATAAGCAGTAATATTTACTTAAATTTTTTTAACATGGAAGGTACATTTTATGAACATTTCAGTGCTTTGTATATCATATTCTCTAAACCGTACTCAAAAAACAAAATATGAGTAGAAACGATAAAAACATTTTTTTCGGAGAATCTACCTCAGTTCGCTTTTTGATGTTGCCGCAAAACTTAAAATGAATAAGATAGTTCCGTGTTATAGGAAACTTTTAAATTCTAGACTACTAGAAATGTATCTAAATGGTTATTACATGCATATATACGTCGGATCTTTTTAAACCTTAAAATTATTAGTTTGCTTAGATCACATAAATATGGCAAGGCTTTGAAACTAAATGGGAAACCATTAGTTTTAACCTTCAAGCTGCCATAATATTAATAGAAAATATTGGATGTTTTTAGAGAGCATGAATAGCATTTATTTTTTGGTAGACTTTGAAGACGAAATTATTAGTTAATGAGAGCGATGGTTATTTTTATGCTGTCTGAAGAGATATTACTCCTTTTACCCTTTGGCACTCAGACATCCAAGAGTCAACGTTCAAGAGTCAACGTGCTTCTAATCGTTTACCACTGACAACATCAGTTCTAGTTTAAGAGGTACATTATGTATGTTAAATATATCAGCAGATCATGGAGATAAGTTTAACTATACAACATTTTACGACTGGAAAGTATTTGATAGTTTTAGTACAAGTTACTTTATATGTTTAACACTATTTGAAAAAAAAAAAAACAAGCAAACAATATTTATAAAGAAGAGAAACTATAAAACTATCTAGGAAAGACCCCGATTAAGGATTTTATAACTTCTCATTTATCAATTTCCCAATTTCATATTTTTTATGAGCAGTTAGCGAAAATGTTTTAACAGAATTTTTAAGTGTTTGTGAATAAATATCGTATACACAAACACTTAATATTATATATAGCCTTAAAGCCTTCCTTAAGCCTTAATAGCCTTAAATCTTATAGCCTTCTAAAAATGCAAAGATAATATTTAAAAAATAATCGAGTGACTTCAATTTGAACTTGTTTTAGTCGGTTTAGGGGTTTGTCAAAATTTCTCTGGAAACAAAATGCAAAGACTTAAAAAATTACTGTCAACATTTACCTGTGAAAATTTTTAAAAGTTTCTCTAGGACAAGGATTAATCACTGAATATTTTTTAAAATTAGAAATTTCAATGTTACTTTTATATTTTTTAATTCAAATACAGAAAGCTGTATACAAAGTCCTTCGGTACCTTACTTTCATATTTAATACTGTAATTTTGTCTCTCGATCATATCTTTGTATCAGCTATCTTATTTTTGTATATCTTGAATATCTAATTATGAATAAGACATAAAATATCTGCGTCCAAAATTGGAAATGAAGAAAAACATTCAATCTGAAAGAAAATTTTGAAATGTTTTTAAAAGTTAGAAAAATATTTTTATTCTTCAACAATGTTTATAATACATCAATGAAAATGTTTTATTAAATTGTTCTCCCAAAATTTGAATATGAGTTTTATTTAATACATGAATTCATTCTACAACACCTGTTCAAAATATAAGAAAAATCAAGGAAAATATTTTGAAGCATTTACGATTCTTATTTAATCCTTAAAAATAATTACCAACTTCGGTCAGAATTAACCAGCTTTGGTTAAGAACTATCTAAATCTACATACATTGTTAATTATATAATCATATAACTGCAAAATATAAGTTTTAAAAGTTAAGACAAAGATATTAAAATTTTAATAAAACTTTTTCAAGACTTACTTTATAACAAGACATACAATATGATAATAAAATACTTTGATGAATTTGAATTAGATTTTTAAAATTTTTAATATGACATTGTATCATTATTTTATTTCACTTCTTTGTTTAGGGAACATACTAACGGACATATTAAGGGGGATTAAAATGTTGCATAATTATTCAAGACTTGCAATATAATAATTAAATTCCTTGATGGCTATGAATTTTAGTTATTAAATTTTTAATAAGACATTGTATCATTATTTTATTTGATTTCTTCATTTAGGGAACATATCAACAGACATATGAAAAAGGAATTAAAATATTGCATACTTATTCATGACTTACAATATGATAATTAATTACTTTGACAAATTTGAATTCGAGTTTTTAAATTTTTAATATGACATTGTATCATTATTTTATTTGACCTCTTTGATTTGAGAACATATCAAAAGACACATTAAAAGAGAGTTTAAATGTTATTACATTTATACCATTTTTTCCCGCTTTTTTTGATAATTTTTTTCTTTAAATGTCGCAGCAGGGTAATGGTAAATTTAAAGTAGGAAGAATCCTTCCTGTCCTTTTTCATTCATACATTTTACTGCAACGAATTTCAAGCGAGATGCTATTATTTTTAACGAGGAAGAGTAAATGTGACACTGGGAACCGTCTACTTTAGTTCATCGACATTGCACAGTCAAATTCTTTCCGTCATTTTGTCTTCCTACATCTCGGACACGCTTGACGTGCAGTTGATGTGACAAATACACAGCGTTGTTAATCTGCGAACATCGCATCACGGCCGAAGAGATAGCGAGGAAAAGCGACCTATGTCTTGCAAATAGTCGAATCCATGAAAAGCAGCCTCTCCCTAATTTGCTGTCAGCCAAGGGTCGTAGGTGGAAATTCGAAACTGAAGAATAGCGGTTAAGTGGTACTTTAGTTTAGTGTACTGAAAGAGCAGTAGTTGCTGATAGCTATGCAAATGGAAGAGTTATCGGGCCATCGAGTCGGGTTAGCTGAATATGATGAATGAGAACACTTTCCTCCAATTCTGTTTGGAATGTCAGATAATAAATGTATTAAATTGGTCCTCTCTGGAAAGATTAACCTTTTTTTGCCTTTTTGTCAGTTCTTAATCTCAGGTTACTTGAAGATTTGTGGAATGAGGAATTAAATTCTTGAAATATCCGTTTGCATACGTTTAAAAGGCTAAAACTATAATGGGTATTTTAAGTATAATCTGACTTTGAATTGTTATCGAAGAAAATAAAATTCTTCACATTCATTTCTATAGCAAGTAAAAAAGGCATTACAATCTTACAAGTTGACAATATCAGAATGCATTCTTCCTTATGATATCTCAGAGAAAAGAACCTTTTGTCTTTTAAAATCAATACTGCTCTTTGTAAATGCCGAGAATTTAGAGCTCATTAAAGCATAAGCCAAAAATTATGAGGAAAGAGATCTGCTCCTTTCAAATTTTCCTTATATTAATATACAATATTCTTTTTCAAACGCAAAAATTCCATGTATAAAATAACTAACTCTTAGCTTTCTAAATTCCCGTTTTCAAGCGAATGTTATCTTAGAAAAGAATATGCATAATCGGTTTATTTGCTGCGGTTAAAATAGAAGATCAGCATACTTTACTCTTTCTGTTCGACATTATCCGATGTTATGATGTTTGTTTAAGTTCCTCGGACGGGAATTCTCAGCTGATAATACACTGCTTTCACTCTAAACTTTCCATTATTTTTTCAATGATTGCGATTTGTTATCCTTCCGCTTTTGCTTTGTGGTAACTTTCACTTTCTAACTATATCCCCAAATATTCCTTATCACAATCTACTCCACCAGAGGCTTCCTTCTTCAATCGATTGTCAACCTGGATGTCGGTTTCTTTCATAGCCTTTTGTGGGGGTGTAGATACTTGGTTTCGGTTGAGTGACCTTGCTCTGCACGCCTGAGAATCAGATAAGATCGGAGAAACGTCTTAGCTCGATTTGTCAAATAAGCCTGCCATATTTTGTGACGGTCTTAAGAACAGACAGTGAGGAAGTTTATGTTTGCTCTTAGATGACGTTAAAAAATAAAGATCACTTCACTTTGTCCCGGAACAAGGGGAGCCGCGCATTCAAGAGGCATTAAATGAGTCGAAGGGTTTAAACTAAAGAATGTTACGCTGTGAGGCAAAATTAAATCTTTTCCTTTTGCTTCAAGTATAAAGTTTTGAAGTTAAAAAATGACTTTGCCATGCCTGGGGAAATAGTATGCCCCTCTGTAGGGTGAAGTAGGAAATATTCAATTACCGATCAAACCTTTATTTTTGGTCGGTCTTTATCAAGAGGATTTTATAAAGACCTTAAAACAGAGTATGAGAGAGAAAGTTTGTGACAAATATCGTGCCGTTGCAGTACCACCAATTAAAAAAAGTAGGAATTTCAATGGATATTGGGATGTCCGGTGTTTGTTTAGGTGGAATAGAAAGCAAAGAGGATCCCGTGGGCTTTATATGTTCAGTACCTGGAATATAGGCCCTGATTGTGAAAGTTAGGGAGTTTTATTCATTTCCTTTGTCACAAATCCACGATGGAATGCAGTGTTAAAGATGAAGTCATAAAAAGATTTACAGTAACAGTAAAATTTAGTAGTAACATTATTTAATAATGTTGATTTTGGAATGAATTTTAAAATATATGGAGTCCATCACGAGTTTTAAAAAATAATGGGACTGGTATTTTGGTCCTGCTGATAAAAAGATAATGAACAAGGGAATTTTTCGTGATAGTTATTTATATGCATATGAATCCTAAATCATTAAGTAATATTATTTTTAATGCCAGCAATATTTTATAAGTTAGATATTCTTCGTAATTTTCTGCCCAAATATCCTTTTCCGCTTGTATGACTGACAGGTTTTCGTAATCACTAGTCTTCAAAGATACTCAACATGTGAATTCTGAGGAATGAAACTGATCTAAGGTAATAATTTTGGACTTACGGAGAGATAAAAGAACTTCTACTGAGTAATTTTATTGATGTGAAATTTGCAGATATTAATAATTTTAACGAAAAAGACATCGTTATCTACTGGGTTATAAATGATTCATATTCATAGTTTTGTATTGAATGTATGTAAGGAAATATAAACTAAAAGTAAAAAAAAATCATATAAAAAATTGAATCAAATATTACTCACAGCTTAGAATTTATGCTTGCATGGCCAAAATTTACATTGTGCACCCCATGCATTTCCCCATACAGTTTTAAATATTTTTTAATTAACCTTTAGCTTACGGGGTTCATTTTCCCGATTCCCTCCTTAGAAAGGGAAATTTCATACTCCCATTGTAAGGGGATATATATATATATATATATATATATATATATATATATATATATATATATTCCATCTTGAGAAACATGCTATCCCACTCCGTAAGGAAAAGGTTAAAACAACCTAGAATAAAATTTTAAAGAAAATAAGCACACGATATAGAATATGGAAAAAACTTTGTTATTTGAGCCATATATTAACAATCAAACTTATGAGAACATAAATATCTTACAAATCACTTAAAAATCTAAATTCATCGAAATAACTTTAGCCAAGAATTTCTTATGAATACTAAATGCACACACGTGTTTTCACTTATAAAATGAACGTCTAACAACAAATATAGTATTCACCGAATTCAGAAAGAAACATATAAGAGATAAGAAGATTTGCTTTGTTTGTAAAATAACTGAATGGGAATGTTTATAAAAGAAAATGTAGAGGGGATTTGCGAGAGCGGAGAGATTCTCTATTTATGGCAAGATATAATACGCTTTCCTCCTTCATTAACTATTAAATGTTTTTATAAGTAGAACATTTAATTTGCGTTTCAGAAAATGTTTTCCTTTTTAGAACCGGTTTATAAAAAGTCACTGAATTTTTTTCTTCTTACAGGCGAAGTGTGTAAAAAATGTAGCACAGATAAGATTCCTTGTTGCTTTTAAAAGAATTTTATTGCTAGTGACGCGATGTGCTGAAAACTTTCGCGTTTATGGCTTACCGACAAACGGGCGAAAGAAGTATCATGAAATTAAAGAGTTAACTAGTTTTTAATCCCATCAAAACATGACTGCTAGATAGTAAATAAATGTACTAATACACAAATTATACTCAACACATCATTGCCAAATGTTGAAAATCATAATAATGTGCAGAAACAAATTAATGTTTTTAAGCGGCCTCTTGCTTAGTGAGGGTCTAAAGCCAGATTTAAAAACGTCACTGAGCATGAGCAGAAAGCAATTTTTTTTTAAAATTGTAAATTATCGCTAATTAAACAGCGCGAAATAAACAGTTTCCATCAGGTATAATCTTTTATTCCACAAACATAATTATCATAAAAATAAAAATGGCAGAGAAAGATCTAGAGAGACTGCTCGGAATAAACGTCTTTATAATTAAAACATGTCATTGATCATGGGCAGAAACAGTGAGTTTCTAAAGCCAGATTGAAACATGCCACTGAGCATGCGTAGAAATCAATTTTTGATTGTAAATGATCGCTCATTAATAGAAATTGCGGTTACAAAAACCAAATTTGACAAATCTACAGATTACAATCTTTAAGACCAAAATGAAGTAAATTGATGCAGTAGTTTTCTCTCACGGACTGCCCAAAAAGTCAGCTTAGCAACTTAAATATATAGATGTAATTTGCAATCCTACGAAAGAGCATTCTCATGTACACATGTACATGTCTAGATGCGTTATTTCAATTTTTATACTCCTAACAAATGAACCATGGCATCTTTACACAATTACTACACTTTTTTTTCTCATCGAGAAAACGTGGCAATGCAACACATAATTTTTTTTTAACTTCTTGATAAAATATTAGAGTTGTATTCTGGAAAAGATATTTACAACGATTGTTGTAAATGGTGCACGGAATGAACAAAATGTGGCGGTAATTTAAAAACCATGTTGACTCATCTGAATGGTGCTTCCAGGGGGGAAGTAAGTTAACAATTTCCCAGTTAAGGGGATGGTGGACATTATAAAACGATTTTTGAAATTTTTACCTCAGAGATATGAAATTTTGCATATATATTCATTAAAGTATAACCATATCAAACACCTTATAAAATTTTATAAATATTTTTAAAAAAAATTATATCTTAAGAATTAAAATTATTATTATTATTTATTTTTAATGCTCCTTGCGATTCAATTTTTAACTTCCCTCTTAATTTTCCATTTATATTGCTTATAAATAGTTTTTGAATAGAGTTATGTATTACTTTGTGCTTTCGTTGAATAGTTAATTTTTAGGAAATATTTTTATGCTTATACTCTGAATTTTCGTGAAATTTTTGTACTTTTCTACACTTAAGTTAAACTTTGATAATTATCAAAGACATCATTCAGATTATAATCTGAATGCCGTCGAAACCTAAACTGGATGCATAACTTTATTTTGATGCATTACAGGTGTCTTTATTATAAATTTTATAAAATTTCGTCAAATATTATGACGCAAGGTGCATTTCAAAGACTTGCAAATCTGAAAAGGACTCATTTTGAGAAAAAGCTATTTAAAAGATTTTTTTCACCTACCTTTAATATTTACTTTTCTAAAGCCCCCAAGTTTTCATTTTACTTTTCACTGCACATTTTTTTAAATACATGTGTTTTATGTGTTTTAACTGTTAACTGTTTTATGTTTCTTAGAAGGAATAAAGTAGATCTGAAACCTTCGTATAATGCACCTAATTTTAGAAATAGTGAAGAAATGAGTGATTCTACTATTGGTTGTACAAATGAAAATGTTAATTTAAGGAATTGTAATTTTGAATCAGAAACAACCGATGAAAATAATATGGACTTTAAACCATATATAACCAGGTCTGGACGAGTAAGTAAACCTCCCTTGAGGTATGGGTACATGTAAACATGTGTTTTATTGTGTGTAAAAACACTTCGTTGAAAAAGGGGAGATGTTTCATATGTGTTTTAACTGTTAATTGTTTTATGTTTCTTAACTGTGTCTGTGTTTCGTAACTGTAGTATATAAGCTGTCCTGTAACTGTAATTGTGGTTGTTAATAAAAGGCACTTGTATAAAACAACATGTTATTGGAATATTTACATATTTTTAAAATATTAATACACCAAAAATAAATTCCAATTTTTCTTCGATCTTTTGGTAATTTGGAAGTCCACCATCATCTTAACAATCAAGAAATTAAAAAAAAATTATTATAACCAAGAATTCAGGAATCATGTTTCGAGCGTATAATTTTATTCGTTCAAGAGTAACACTAACGACAAATATACGTTTCGCACAAACCGCGAAGCAGCCAGGTGGCGCCACCGGTACGCCAAAACAATATATCTTTTTTCAGTTTGCTACAACAATATACGGATATTGGGAGAAAGTCTCAAGGAAAGTGTATCCACCCTATAAAAAAAAATCTGCAAAAAAAAAGTGTACTGAAATATTAAGGGAATACAAAAATATTTCTTCCGGCTATTAACCGGATAAGAGGATATTCTTGCTTCTAGAATATTTGCAAAAACGTGGCTATAATGTAGGAACACGTTGCGAACGTCAACGTTTGCGTGCGTTAAATATACAACATTTCTAAAATGTGATTTAAATGCCAAGCCTCATTCTATGACTGAAATGACAAGTTTGGTATTTCAAAACCAGTAACTTTTATTTCCTACAAAAAATTATATACTTTGAATATAAAGCATGGGCAGAACTGTAAACAAACAACCTGTGAGTTTTGTTTGCGCCTGCCTGAAGACGGCAAATAAGTGGGTGGTTAGAACTTTCATTTGGCAGAAAACACGTACTTCCTAATAGCTTTCTCAGAATGGCTCTTTTAACTTCTCTGCATCTTTTCTGTATAACAAAAGATAAATTATGATGATAAAAATAAAAACACTTGTTGTTATTATCATTTTTATAAATTATTGACCAACAAAACGTGAATTATCTCTCGATCTAAAAACAAGAGATTTTCCTTTGTTTGGTATTCAAAATGCTTTTCGTGATGTTTTCAATGAATTCTAAAGAAATGAAAACATTATGAGTTTTTTAATGTAACGCAAGTTTTATTTCTATAAAATTGTAAATATCTGTTGTTGATGCTTATAGTTTGTCTAAACATCGCTGTAAAGGTTGTTTAGACAAACTATAAGCATTACTTATATATTAGCTGAAACATATATTTTGCGTCAGTATGCGTTTTTGAATCTATGCTTATAGTTTGAAGGTAAACCTTTTCTTAAGTAAACATAACTGATGATCGAGTATTATTCTACAATTTTCACTTTTATGGCAGAATTGAATAACTTTAAGTGTTACGGACTCTTTTCATTCTATTAGAAATTTAAATTTTATCCTTTTTTTTCTCAATGTCATAGGTTAAGTCAATTATGACATCTTGAATATAAAGACATTACAAAGTTTTTGAGAAACAGCGTTATGGAAATAAAATGCGTCAAATTACACCCATTCTATAACTTTTTAAAGTTTTTAAAAATGTTTACCTGTAACAGTAGCGTAATCGTTTGAAGGTCTCAAATCGAGGCACCCTTCAGTGGTTTCATGCATCCTGCGGCCTCTCTCATTCGAGCACTGCATATTTTCTTTACAAAGGCTTTTTAAGGCATGAAGATGAACACTAAAATGCATTTCCCATAATTTTATCCCAACTAAATGTTTAATTTAATAAAAATTAAATTTGTTAGAAATGGGGAACATTCAGAAACATGACTGACTCAAAAGGTGCGTCAAAGAAAGAACAGAGCAGATTCTAAATAAAAATAATACACCTGCCGTATTGATTCAGAATTGTAAAACTCTTACTTAAACAAAAATTGCTTTATTCCGTTGGAAAAAGTTCAACGGTAAAGAGTGAGAGCACGGACTGACGAAAGGCAAACTGACGGTTAGAATTTGTGTACTGAACGTAGTGAGTAACCGCGATTTTCATCTATATATATAAAGCAGCTCCGTAACTGACTGACTGACTGACTGACTGACATATAACGGATCAAACCGCTAGACCTAAAGGGCTGAAATTTTGCATGGTGATTCTTCTTATAGTGTAGGTGTGCACTAAGAAAGATGTTTGAAAAATTCTTCTTAGATTGTTTTAAATTAAATTTTTAGGCTGATTTTGTAAATTTTTCAAGTTTGCATTTAAAATAATAATTTGAGGGTTATAAAATTTATATCACGAGAAAGATCATAAAAATTCCTTTAAATGAAATCTTTTTCGAATCTTTACCTCCATTTTCTGATTTTTGGTGAATTTTTAAAGACTAATTTTTAGAATTTAATTTATTAAATGCTGATCACGTGGTTCCTTTTCTTTTTGTGATGCTTTAAACTAATTTTGCGTTACGTGCATAACAACGAAATAGACAAAAAAATATATTTTTTGTTCTTGCTAATGCGGCAGATGATTGGACATTACCCCAAAAAGCATTAAAATGCAGTAAAATATATGTTCCTCAAACTGTATTATATAAACTGTACTATATTCTTTAGTATGTTCTATTAGATTTAATTTGAATATTTTTTTCTACATTATTTTGTCTATAAAACTATTTGTGTCATTATTTTGTATATATATATATATATTGCGTACATTGAACGTTGTATTTATTTTGAATGTACTCCGTAGCGAAGTAAGGGTATTCAGCTAGTATACCAATAAAGGCAGTCGATTTTAAAAGAACTGAGTTTGCGCTTTGAATGCGCTTTGAATGAAACTCCTTTAAAAACATCATTACCCAACAGTTTACTGGTAAATAAATACTGACAGTTTTGTTCGGATACAATTTATTTTAATTGAATAAAACCGTGGCGACCCCACAGAAAACGATTCAAGACTCAACTGGGGATCACGACCCACAGGTTGGGAACCCCTGCGCTAATGGGTAAATGTTGAGAACGTGCGTTGAAAAAAATCTTGGTGTCGTTTTACCGTTTTTAACTCTGAAAACAATTAGAAAATGAGTGAATTTGAAAAAGATGTAAAAATCAACTTTAGTTTTTTTGCTCACTCTCTACAAAAATAGATTCGACTAGAATTATATTTTTTATCTTTCCCTCCCTCCTTTAGCATTTATAAAACTAAAACATTGCAAATTTTGTAAATTTTTTTGGGGTAATTATTTTTCTTTCCTTGTCAGAAAGTAACCCTTTTTTCAATATTGTTGTTTTCCCTCTTGAGGTTCAAAAAACCAGCGTAAATGCGGATGAGTGCATGATGTTGGGGATGGAAATGAATGAAAGGAAATCGCAAATGATGTGGGGACGTATAATTATTTAATCGTCTAAAAATACCCCTCATTCATCCATCTGAAGGACCAGAAACCCACCAAACCACTTATCTAAAGGTGCACAAAAATGGTCGATGTGCAAGTTTCGTCAGAGGAGTTCTTCCTAAACTGAGCTCTTTGACCCTCGGCCAGTGGAAGGGTGGAAGGGGACCCCAAGATGAGTGGGCCCTATTGTCTTAACGAGACCGCCAGAACTTCCGGCAATCCCCTTAAGTGATGATCCTTTTAGTTGAACGACCCTCGTTCTACGAGGGTTTGCAAAATGGATGGCAAATTTTTATAGTTTCTTGACGGTGGATGGTCCACAAATGTGCGTGCGGGGAGATCATGTGCTTTCCATAATTGGGAGTAGGGAATGAATTCGTTTCAGCCAGCGAGGACCAAACAAAGAATTATACTGCGATGAAACGAATTAATTCTTCAGCTATGGGACTTGGAAAGAAATGTGAAGGTATAAATATTAAAATGCCCTGATATAGCTGAATAAATTTTGAAAAACTACACTGACAAATTTAATATTTTCATGCATTTTATATTTATTGTAAAATTCTTTGAGAAACATGACTTTAAAATATGTAAGCTTGTTTCAGATAAATTCCTATTTATTGTAATGAAATAAAACGAAGCTGATTTTTGATTATACTGCGATGGAACGAATTAATTCTTCAGCTGTAGGTCTTTTCAAGACATGTGAAGGTATAAACATTAAAATGCCCTGATTTAACTGAATAAATTTTGAAAAACTACACGTACAAATTTAATGTTTTCAAGCATTTTATATTTATTGTAAAACATCTTTAAGAAACATGACTTAAAAATATGCAAGCTTGTTTCGGATAAATTCCTATAGTATTGCAACGAAATAAAACGAAGCTGATTTTTCATTATGCTGCGATGGAACGAATTAATTCTTCAGCTATAGGTCCTTTCAAGACATGTGAAGATATTTAACATTAACATGACCTAACATTAAAATGCCTTGATTTAGCTGAATAAATTCGAAATACTACAATGACAATTTAATGTTTTCAAGCATTTTATATTTATTGTAAAACATCTTTGAGAAACATGACTTTAAAATATGCAAGCTTGTTTTGGTTAAATTTATAGTATTGTAACGAAATAAAATGAAGCTGATTTTGCATTATGCTGCGATGAAACGAATTAATTCTTCAGCTATAGGTCCTTTCAAGACATGTGAATATATAAACACTAAAATGCCATGATTTAACGGAACAAATTTTTAAAAACTACATTTCTGAATATAATGTATTCATTCATTTAAAATTTATTATAAAATCTCTGGATGAAACATACCTTTAATAAATGCATGCTTTTTCGGATAAATTCCTATAATATTGTGACGACATTAAACGAAGAAGATAAATAATAAAATTTAAAAAATGCTTTAGCTTGCTTTGTATAAAGAGTGTTAAAAACACGTTTTCAAATGGGATGTTTTAAAATGATCTCTTTATAGCACTCTTTTATAACAATAGCTTTAACAAAAATGCGTATTTGTTTAAAATAACATTGATATTCCTATCATATTGCATTAAAATTCTTTAAAATAAATTGCTCTGATAATGTAACGCTTATATCAATATTATGCATGTTTTTCATACATGTTAGCAATACAGTAATAAAGAAAAATCCTAAAAAATTTTAGTGCACGTGATTTGAGATCACATTTTGAATACATTTACGAAAAAATAACTAGCCTTTGTTAAACAGTTCCTTTATTCGCTTTGCTTAAAAAATTAATTTTAAGAGGTATTTAATTCATTCGATTGTTCTTTAAAAAAACGCGTAAGATATTTTTTTCCTTATTGTTAGGTAAATAGTTAATAGTTAGGTAATAATTAGGCATATTGTTAAATATTTTTAGGCATAAAATAACGCAAAAATTTAAATGGATAGTGTATAATCTTTGTCGACAGAAAACTTGAATTAACAGTCATGGTGTCATTTACTTCAATAGTATAGCTCAACCGAGTATATATTGACTTATATGTAGTCCATAAAAAAATTTTCCTGTAGGTTTAACTACATCTGCATTTTTTCTGCTAAGTTTTAAAAATGTTTACGCTTTTGCAGATATAAATATATATTTTACCCAATGACATATCAAAACAAGAGCAAAAAATAACTGAATCTGTTCATGAATATTTTTTAATATTAGTTAGTTTGTGAGTATAATTGCTCTAAATCAGATTTTCAGGTCTAGAGATCAATGGATGCATTATTTATTCTTACAAAATTTAATAAATGAGGATAAAATATTTTCAATATTATTTATTTTGACTGAGACTGGTGGTAATTTGAATCTATGTAGCGATTAAAAGTATTTTTTTGATGATATCAAAATGAAAAAACAAAACAAAAAAAACAAATGGTTCTTTTGAAAACGCGACAAAATATTTGGGAAAATTTTAAGTTTCCAAACAGTTTAAGATTAATTTATTAAAGCGTAAGTGAATAAATAATTGTAAATCTCAACTTCTTGCTCTTTTCGATGTAATTATAATTTAAAAGTTTTAAAAGTTCACTGAACAGACAGACATAGCATTGAATTCAATTACCGTATCTTTCAGACCAGAAGATGTACCTCAAATTTATGGGAGGATTTTTAGAAAAGAATATTTTGTAATTTGTTAGGTAAATAAAGATATTTTCAATTTTATATTTAATAAGATAATATATATATATATATATATATATATATATATATATATATATATATTATAAAAATATATATTATAAATATAATAAATAATATATGTATTAAATAAAATATTCATTTTATTTTAATGTCACCTTTGGACCATAAGACACACCCCAAAATTTAAGTCGATATTTTTAATGTAAACAACTGCGTCTTATGATCCGAAAAATACGGTAAATTATTTGTGTCTTTAAAAGGATAAAAATTAATTACAAATTTATGGGGTCTGGCACGCATTTAAATTTTTCTTATTTACTGAGTTAAAATTTTGAATTTTTTTATGGTGATAAACCATATAATTTGTAAACAAAATCACATCATAAAACTCCTTATAAAGTTTTTAAAAAATTTTAAAATTTGAAATTTTTTAAAAACTGAGGAAATTTAAAATCGTTATAACTCGAAATATTATTTGTCGAATTTCAAATATTTTCCATTTAATTAAACAGAAATATATAAGTTTTAATTTTGATCCAACTTTTTAAAATATAGTTTTTCTTTAACGGTCCTTGACTTATAACAATATAAAAACTAGAAATGGTGAAAAAACCCAACATGCAGAAAAACGCATTTAAGGGTTTAAACAAAGAATGATTGCTATTTGAATGTTGAAAAAAAAATTAATATCTCCTGATCTAATTAAGATAGAAATATGATTTAAACGCTATTTTAAGCGAAACAGAACAAAATTTTTTGATGCAATATTTTTTTTATTTTTATTTGAAGAATTTTGTGTCCTGGACTCTCTTAAGCAACCTATAACAGGTTTTCTTTCTTCTAGAAGGCCAGAAATGTTTTCCATTATTTAAATACTACGTTAAGTCAAAAAAACTTTTAATGAGGGGAGTTTTGAAATCATGAACATGTCGACTGTGTCCACAGTGAATGTTTTTCTTTTATTACAATTCAGTATAGAGGGATAGGTACGGGGAACTGTTACATTGTTAAGAAAATTTAAACAATGTATTCTTCCTTCATTGATTCTTGCTTTATTTATGTCCATTTCTACTATCCATTTCTGGATTTATTTAATTTTCCACATAATTAGATTCAAAAATTTTCAGTTTTATTTTTAATAAAAGTTCAAAAATTTTCTCATGGAAATTATTAAAAAAAAAATTTTCTTCTAAAGAACTACCTGTTAGGGCGTTAATCAATACAATGATATATACTAAAATATGATATCTGTTCAGTGATATGTAAATCCCAATACAATGATAGCTAAAAGTTTTAAACTAATAAATAAACAACCCCAAGGGACACCTGTTAATGTGACAATTGCTCATAGGAACTTGAGCTTTCTTTTTTATAGAACTTCCCCAAAAGAATGAGATCCACTTAACAGTTCTGGATCAATTAATAGATTGTACCATGGGGCACCTGATAATTTAACTTTAAAGTGTTACATATATTTTATTTCAGAGAGTCTTACCCGTAAGTATTTGATGTATTCATAAGTGAAACTATATGAAAAGTAAAGGGAAGGAAATTAATCAAATTTAGCAGAATGTTTCTCATAGAAATTATTGAACTTTCTTTTCTGAATAGAAATAGTATTTTAACAATTATACTCATACAATTATATCTGCTTGGCAATTTTGTATCGTTAAATAAATAATCCCATGAGATTCCTGATAATGTAGCTTTCAAATATTACACATGTTTTATAAAATAGGGCTTTCCTCTAAAACATTTTGTGTATTCATAACCGAAAGCCTCAGTTAAAATTATCAGCAAATCAGTCAAATTAGCAGCAAAAACTAATACAGAATGTCTCCTATGGAAGGAAATAATATACCAAGAAACAATTTATGGTGACAAACCAAGAAATAATTTATGCTAAATTTATTTTTTAACAGACATTTCCTCATTAAAAAATTTTGTTTTTATATTAAAACTGTTCCATGCGCACTTTCCTTTGTTTGTTTACTAAAGTGAATTTTGTTATGGAAACAAAATATTTAATAAAATCATCGAAAGCTTGCATCTAATTGATCATGAGTAAAAATTTTAAAAAGGTAAGAAATTTTGTTTTACACAAATATATAAGATTAATATACACAATAAAGCAAAATATTAGCATGCACAATAACTAAAAATAATGACCCGTTCCTACTTCTTAGAAAAATTTTGTTGCATTCACTGCACTCCTAATACTTCATAAATGCGGGAAAAATTCATTCTTTAATTACTTCACTTGGTGCAACAGACCTTTCGTCATTAAAAAATTTGTTCTTAGATTAAAACTGTTCCATACGTATTTTCCTTCGTTTGTTTAAAAAAAATTATTTTTTATGGAAACAAAACATTTAATAAAATCAGCGAAAGTTTGCAATTAATTTATCATGAGTAACATTTTCAAAAAGTTAAGAAAATTTTTTTTACACAAATACATATAATATTAACATGCACAATAAAGCAAATGATTAACATACACAATAGCTAAAAATAACGACCAGTTCCAACTCCTTAGAAAAAATTTGTTGCATTAACTGCACTCCTAATACTTCGTAAATGCGGTTAAAAAAATCATTCTCTTATGACTCCAATTGGTGCAACACATTACAAAATGTTTGATATTAAAAAATAAATATAGTTAATTATCCGTATCAAGTTGTGTGGTGGGAATAGTTAACCGCAGATTTTTAGTTACAAGATACCCAATATAATGAACGACAATTTAGCCTACGCCCACGGACGGAAAATATTTCACATGTGCCCGCGGACATCATCAGTTACTTAATACCTCATGTTAATTCTGATATCAAGCCGCTACCTCCATGCTGATCGCCACCTTCATTGTTATTCTGCAGCTCACGTGCCTTGGCGGTCATTAATGAACTTGACAGTCTATGTCAGCTTCGGGTGGAACTCCGTTATGTTGTGTATGAGATGCTTTTTGCTTTTATAATGAATTTTTTTTTCAAAAAAAAAATTTATGAATTATTGATATGTTATCCCTCAGTAAATCTAAAGGAATGATCTCACTGCTGATCTATGTACGTCGACGAATGTCTAGGCAGCAGTAATCAATCACCAGAGTTTAAAAGTCGGAGAGTGACCCTTTCACTGTATGGCGCCTTAAAATTCGAATTTGTCAAGATTGTACGGATGCCCCCTGGGGAAATCTTTTAACGATGCTGATTTGAGGCGATGATTACGGGGGTAAAGCTTAATGAGTCACAGATAGACACAATAACTCGGTCTTTGGACTCACCAGAATTGATAAAAATCTCAGGGAACTAAGGTAAAGAAGGAAATTAACCAGCTTAATTCTATCGTTAATACCAAAGGCAAGATTTTTGATGCCACAATTCACAGAATTAATGTATTTAAGAGATATTTCAACGAATTCAATGACCCTTAGATTAGCATTTTTTTTTGTTTGGTGGTAGATTTAAAGCGTGGGTGTACGCATTGGCGGGAACCCAGACATAGGCAAAAGGTATTATCTGGAAGAAAATAACTAGAGATAATAAGTTCCCCCTTTTTCAATGAAGGATAATTAAGAAAACAGATAGAGAGATTTATACTTAAATACCTTTATTTATATGAAAGCATGTTCTTTAGAAAATGCTTTCATTTACGTAGTATTTCATAAATGCACTTTTGATCGTATCTCGGAGAAAATTTCTGTTTCGTTTTTTTTTTAAATCTGTAATAGAGTCGAGCTAACGTAAGTTAGATTTCATATCACTTTGAATTTTTTTTTATTATGATCTGAGTATTGCAAAGACACTTTATAGTATTAGATATTTTTTGCCTCCCATGAAATACAGAACTTTGTGACTTGACATAATAAAGACTGAAATTTGCACTTTTAAAACTAGTAGAATATGTCAGTGCGGTAGGACGACATTAGGTTTGTTTTACTTGATTTTTCTTCAGCATGTTTTGTGCTTGCAGTGATATTTTACAGCAATACTACAATGTTAACAGACTTCGTCCATAAAATATTTTTAAGCTACACTTGTAATGACTGTTACAAATATTAAATAAACTAAATGTCAGTCAGTATACACACACACACACACACACATATATATATATATATATATATATATATATATATATATATATATATATATATATATATATATATATATATATATATATATATATATATAAATCCGAAAATTATATATATATATATAATTTTCGGACAAGTTCTTGCCACAGAAAAATCAATTTTGTTTTACTGAATATATATTTTTTTCAATTATTATAAATGTTTAACTTTTTGGAGTCTAAAGTTTTTTTTAATCACATATGTAGAATTGATAATAGAATACGGAATATAAATAAATAATTAAATAAATGAATCATAAATAAATAGATTCTCACACTCGCTATATGTAGCATTTACATTTTTTTCTCTATATATGTCATTTTATGGCGTTATTTTAATTCCCATAGTTAGAGATTACTAGTCAGTTTCTAGTTTTTTTCCCCTACATAGAATCATTAACTGCATCCCTTACGAGTAACACAGATTTCTCTAGAGATGTACCTCATTAAGGAGCCGTATATTCTAATCTATATTAAATCAGTTTTAAGTATGCATGTAATTGGTCTGTAATTTTCTAGTCTTACTTTTGTACTGTGAGAAGTAAATGCTCGTAAAATAGTTTGGTAAAAGAAAGCAACTTGAAATAGCATGGTTATAATGAGATAAGGATTTGTAAAAAAGTATTCCATGTTATTATTAAATAAGGTTATAATTTACAGTGCATAGATATGAGCTCAAATTAATTATTATCTCATTGCTCGTAGTAATCCGTATAATGAATAAGCATCAACCAGAACAAAAACCCATGAATAGTACATTCCAAACTGATGTCTGATTAGTAAGATTTCATTTGTTTTTCTTCCTGAATAATAATTAGAGGCAAATTAAATAGTGAGGAAGTTCTTTAATGGTTTTATGATATGTTGGGTAACTCAGAGTTAGTTAAAAAATTTTGATATTTATTAGATCATTAACCTACAATCTAAAGAAGATACAATCAACAAACTTTATTACTTTCCTAGAAAATTAAAATACAGTTATATGACATTGTAGTTTATCAATATTTTACAGCACTTTAGAGATTAATCCTAGACACTTTTTTTCTCAATAATAATTAGAGGCATATTAAATAGTGAGGAAACTCGTTAATGGTTGTATGGTATGTTGGGTAACTCATAACTAATTACATTTTTTTTATATTTATGAGAGCATTAACGTACAATTTAAAGAAGATACAATCAACAAAATTTATTTCTTTCCAATAAAATTAAAAGTACAGTCATATGAGCTTGTAGTTTATCAATATTTTACATCAATTTAGAGATTAATCCTAGAAATTTTTTTTCTAAATAAAACTAGAGACATATTAAATAGTGAGGAAATTTGTTAATGGTTGTGTGGTATTTTGGGTAACTCAGAATTAATTAAAAATATATATATATATATATATATATATATATATATATATATATATATATATATATATATATATTTAAGATCCTTAACCTACAATCTAAAGAAGATACAATCAACAAACTTTATTACTTTCCTAGAAAATTAAAAGTACAGTTATATGAGTTTGTAGTTTATCAATATTTTACAGCAGTTTAGGGATTAATCATAGAAACTTTTTTCAATAATTAGAGGCATGTTAAATAGTGAGGAAGTTCGTTAATCGTTGTATGGTATGTTGGGTAACTCACAATAAATTAAAAATTTTTGATATTTATTAAATCATTAACCGACAATCTAGAGAAGATATAATCATTAAATTTTAACACTTTCCTAGAAAATTAAAAGTACAGTTATATGAATTTGTAGTCTATCAATATTTTACCATAGTTTACAGATTTATCCTAGAAACTTTAAACGTTTTCTTCGATTCTTATTGAAAGCAACTGTGATGACATGAGGTTATTGTCAATATTAAATTTGTTACATTTTAATTTTATGGAGAGGCATTATTTAGTGTTTGTTCTTGATTTAATTTGAAAAAAAAATTTATGAGAAGTTTTTATTAAATTTTAAGTGCGTAATTGTTCATAACGACTAATCTAGACAGAAAAATCGCACTGGCCATAAAATCGCCAAAGTCCTGAATGAACTAGCACAGAGAAGATATTTGAATTCCTTTCTAACACAGATTTCCTTAACTGCCTGAGATGGAAAATGCCAAAGTTCGGCAACTTTTTTATCGTCCGAGACAGTGGGTGTCAGTGTACAAGGCATTTTAAAAGAATGCTCGTTTATGAAAAGATTTCGTGGGGGCAATGTATTTACCTACAGCCAGCCATCTAAGGGGATATCAGAAAGTAATTTTTAATGAAACTGAGAATATATTTGAATTTTACCGCTGAGCATCAACCTATAATCCTCTGAAGATTTGTTGACTAAACACAAATTTGTGACGTGATGAGGATTTTTTAAAGTTCTCTTTGAATTTATCATGTACCAGAAAACGTTCTGAAGCAAGTAATGGGTTCAAATAAGTAAATGTGCTTTCAGATATTATTTTTAAAATAGAGGGTTATTTTTGTTGAATAATAACAATTATGTAGTTGGAACGACTAATTGAGATATACAGCCAGATTAGACTTGGCATTCTAAAGCAAGCAATACAGTATATGTTTAAATAAGTTTAATGGGCTTGAAAATGTAATTTAATCATGGAGGCACTCTTCTTTTTTGTCGGATAATAACAATTATGTAGTTTGGAACGACTAAATGAAATATAGAGCCAGAGTACACTTGACAGTCTCAGAATATTCGTTATGATATTTCTAAGAATAAGTACTCTTTTTTTAAGACATCCAGCTAGTAATACATCATATTTCTGCATTTAGAAAGTTCTCTTCACCCCTTAATAATAGAGTGAAATCCAGAATAAGCAACGACTGTGAGGAATCATTTTTTGATTATTACGTAAAATGGAACAGGAAAAGCAATGCCTTCGCTTCCTCGTGTACTTCAGAGCAACGACTAAGCAGCTCTTAGGTTGGCATTTAAACCATTCATGGAACACAGCCAAGACTTGTGCATAGAGACACAGACGTGCATTTTCTCTGCAATAACAGTAATAGAGATAACACAATTGCTTTTTCTTGAGGTTTTATTTCTTCCTTTTAACCACAAGGTCACATATACAGGAGGAGTTTCTGCTGGTATAGGGTCGCTGGTAAAGAATTCTCCGCAGCCATGCCCAACCGAGAAGAATAAAAGCAACCGCATGTTCTCCAAGGGTTATGACATGGCTGAGAAGTTGGGATCGGTCCTAATCGTATGGTGAAAGTTAAATGTCTCTTTTCTTCTCCTTTTTCTATTAACTTTCAGGCATGTTTTGTTTCTTACCGGAGCCAAAAAAATCAGGAAGTCAAATTATGGAGCTCTATGGAGTTCGTGATGAGTTGTGATGGATCTTGTCGTGAAAAGAGATAAATAGCGATTACTGACGTTAATCACCAAAAGTTGGTTCCTCGGAAATGGCTCGTATCATTACCCATTCTGTAAAATAGAAGTTTTATCGCATAGTGGAGTCAGCAAAACAGGAAGTTCGTGCGCTACCAGTCGGGTTAACGCATAGTAATTAAGATGAAATGGGATTTATTAACATTAATTGACCATGAATGTGTTCCTCTAAGATGAGATCGCTGCAATCTTGAGCGTGATATAAAGGAGCAAGTACATGATTTAGGAAAAGAATAATGCCTACGAAGCTGAGGTATTCAAGCACCGAGTTCTTTTATTATCTTATACGTACATAGAAATATAATTCATACATATAATATGTATGTATATATACATATATGCATATATATATATATATATATATATATATATATATATATATATATATATATATATATATATATATATAAGAAGCGAAACTTTCGTAGCCGGCCACCCCTCTTAACGGCCATATTATGTTCTGAACCGATTAAAGACTCTTTAGAGCCAGAGTTATGACCTTTTGTTCGACGGATACCCCTCAATCGCTCCCTCGCTTTTTCTCGTAACCATCTCTTGCTGCCATAGAGAAGTTTATATATATATATATATATATATATATATATATATGTATTGTAAAATACGAAAAATAACAGGACTAGGGTTTTATACCAAACCCGTAAATCATATTGTTACGCTTACGTGTGAAAACATTAGAATATTTAATAAGAGTGCATATAAAAGAATCCCAGTAGAAATGATAAAAAAATTCTTAAAAATCAAAACAGAAAACTAAATATGTTTTTCTACAATTTTTTGTGGTTGCTGTTGTGGTGGTGGGGGGATGGGAGTTAGGAGATTCATTACATATTAACAAAGGTTAGGAAATACTGACTTAGAATAAAAATAGAGAACTGTATTGCAACAGAGAACTGTGGGAGACTAGAAATAATGCGATATATATTCTGAGTCTATCGTCTACACATTCCTAGTTTCCACTCAAACTTTTGTTCTTAAACTTAACAAGGCTTTTCAGTTGTATGTAATAATGCATTATACCTGAAACGAAAATATTGTTCAACAGACAAATATTTTGCTATCAGTTGAAAACAATGGAATAGATTGAAAATGTCGATTGCTTTGGTCGATGATATGTCTGGGAATTTAAACATATACAAACGAATGCACGAAAAATATAGATTTATAAATCCGTCAAAAGAATCAAATAAGTCACCATCGTATGGTTGCGAAATAAGAGGTTGAGATCTATTTATTACATGTCATTACCCAAATTAAACATCAGAAAACTAATTATTGTTATCATTATTATTTTTAAAAAAAATTATTCCTTTTCCTAAGCTAAAGTATTTCCCTAAACAGAGGTTTTGCGGTTTGTCGTGCGAGCGATACCCATTCTTATGACTGCATGCCTTGACCTTAACCTTGTATCCATCAAATTACTGTTACCTTTCTGGGCAAAAACAAATAGAATGCGATAAATTCAAACAAGGAGACCCACACTACGGAACTGACCTCGTCTAAAATAAAGCACACAAAAAAATAAAAGAACGAGAGAAAAATCATTGTTTTGCATTTCTAAAACTCGTGTTTGTAAGACCTGATAAAACGGCTTGTAGGTTTTCCTATTAAGGTCACGGCCTGGGTCACATCTCAAAAAATTTTATTGTTTGGCCGTAAATTTTTAAAATAATCGTCAAGGTGACTTTCTGCATGTGTATTACCATCGTGAGGAGGCGTTAATTTTATTCTTTCTCAGATTTGAATTCAAATTTTTGTGATTCGTGTAGGCAGAAGGATGCATACTCCTTTGCTGTTAAGTTTCTTTAAAGAAAGTTAGATTTTGATAGTGAGTAATTTCCACCATTGTGATACCGTACCTAAAATACCTGATAATATCATTCAGGTCTTAACATCCAGTCCTTTATATTCAAATACAAGCATGCATTCCCTGGAAAATAAAATAAATAAATATGATTGCCAAGGAATAAGTCATGGGTGATGAATTATTATGCAGTGAAAAGAATGCGTTTTCAACCACCCCCAGCTGAGGAAAATTGAGGTACTGCCCACTGTAAAATTTCCTAGGATGATTATGTTTGAGATATCCGAGTAAGTAGACTTGACTGGTATAAAACTTCCCTTAGTGGTTCACAGTGAAGTGAAGTTTGAAGCACTTTCAGACTCCTTTAATTCTGGTGGTTTTCTTTAAGAGAAAGGCAAAAACGACTTTGCATGATTATACTTTTCAGTATGGAATGTTGAAAAGCTTTGAGTCTGCAGAAAAATAATTGGACTGAAAAAAGGGTGACTAAAGTTAGTTATCAGATACTGAGCACCTGATATAAACATAAGTATGTTGTATAGTTGTATTCTAAAATGAATGTATGATACTCAGTTTCAAGTTAACACTTTTGGATTTGATTTTTACACAAAGGTTTATTTGCGTATAAATAGAAAAAATGTTTCCGTGCCCCAGGTCTGTTTAACCTTTAGCTTACGGGGCCCATTTTTCCGATCCCCTTTGTAAGAACGGCCATTAAGGGGGTTATGTATATATATACATACATATATATAAATATATATATATATATATATATATATATATATATATATATATATATATATATACATTTATTTATTTATTTATTCATTCATTCTTGGGATACATGCTAACATGCTATTCCAAAACGTAAGGAAAAAGTTAAAGCATTGAGATATAGAGAAGCCGATTTCATGACAACAATTTCTGCGCAACAATCCAGTAACTCGCTGTTCTTAGACTTCAGAAAATTACTGTACGATACCTAAGGGCATTCTCTAAAATCGCAGAGAGTATAAAAACAGTTTACATTTATCTTTAATTTGTTTTTGCGCCTATCTCTAACATTTATCCTTATCGTGTTATTAAAAAAACAATTTATTCTTTCAGTGGAACGTGGATACTTCGTGCCACCTCTGCAGTCAGCTTCACGGTTATGGCGTCTGAGCCACCATCCAGCGACTCTTCAGCTGCCGCCCCCGCCTCTCCATCCTTCACCCGAAGACATCTATTTGTCGAGCGATAGATACCTCTTTGGACATCCAGCTGTAAAGCTCTACAGAACACCTCTCTATTGACTGCAGGATGACACCGTGAGAGGTGTGCATTGAATATTAATGGTTTATTGTCCTTTTTATTGGTTGAAAACGTTTCTAGAGTTTCTTTATATACTTCCAGGAGAAGGTTTCCGTGGAACATTTTTTAAAAATATAATCGAAATAGGGGATTTGTCATTTATCTTTTTAGTAGTGAAAGTTTATCTTAAATATTAAAAATTAAAATATATTTTTATCGTAGGATTACGTTCCTCCATACGATCCTCCGGAATGCACAATTTCAGATGCTAAAACTGTCCGTCGTCGTGAGTTATAATTTTGGCAGCACGCCACATCCAGTCTGTATCGCTTGGGCAAGCAGTAAACAGAAAAGTACCAAAATGCGCCAAAATTTTGACATATATATATATTTAGATACATACATACATACATACATACATATATACATACTAAAGAGGTAAGAAACGATAAGCAATCCTACGTTAATAACCCATGGTAGTTTCGTTAGAAGAGACTACCTGAGGTTTTTTTTATGTGTTAAATACATAAGTTTTGACTTTGCAATGACGGATTTCTTGTTGCTCAGTCTATATCTGTTAGCTTTATCTGCACTTTGTTCTTTGGTACATGTGTTTGATATTACTGATATTGTTTTTCTAGAACTACGTTCATTTATTGACAGAATTTTACCCTCATATCCCTATTGTGATATTTTCCTTAGCTTTTACTATTTGCTCACATAAAATTTAAACACGTTTTTTGTCTAACCGTCAACCAAAGGAATTTATCAGCTCGCAACATTTATTCCTTTATTAACAGGAAAATTCCGCCGCTCACATAGTATAGTGGTTAGCGTTCAAAGTTGCCATGCAGTGGGCTTTGGTCGAAATCCCGAATAAGGCTTGGTTTCTTCCGTGACGTAAAGAGCAATGCTGGCTTACCTGTATGGTGGTCTCATAATAAATTAGTAATCTTCGCGTATCTTCATGGGACATTGTTAAGAAGCACCTGCCATCAGAAACACGCCTGTCATATTAAAAAAAAAAAAGGAAAATTCCTCATTGGGTTTAAATTTACATGACATTTGTTCCATTGGTTTGAACTGTGCTACCCAAATTGATCAGCAGCTTAGCTGATGAAAATTGGATAGGTTTAAGAATAATTAATTCATGCAGTTTTAACACTGGAAATCGACAGCTCTGTTATTCAAAATCTTCCTTTTTCTTGGAAATAATATGTATTGATGCATTGTCAATAATTAAATTCAATTAAGTTTTTTTTCATTTACTTTTTGAATTTTACTAGCATGAAAAGTAATTTTACATTTTATTTATTTGACCTTTTTTGTCTGTTACTTTTATTGAATATTTTGTTAGTTATTTTCTAACTTTTTTTAATAATCTTTATTCTCCGTTTATTAATTATTATTATTTTTTTAATCACCCTCCCTTTTTGTATTTTTTCTCCGGCGAGAATTCCAGCATTAGCCCTGAGCACGTAATCGTTGAAACGCAATTGCTTGAAATTACATACTTCTGTATGATATAGGCTATGATGCAGCCGCAATTTCAAATCAGTATTGTATTTTGGTTTATAGGGAATTTCTATGCTTGTTTCGCCGCTCGTCATAATTCGCTGAAAATATGAGAAATTATCTTCCGTAAAACTACCACGACAGGGATTTTTGCGACAGATATTTTCCTTCACTTTCATACTTTTCAACGGCAATTCTTTGAAAGAAATACTGTCTTTCGAAAAAAAAAAACTACATAACGAAAGAATAAATCTTCAAATGTTGAAAAAATATGAATAAGAAATGTCTTATGCTGTGAGTAAACTGATTCACGACTACTTCTTTAACCTTTAGCTTAAGGGGCTCATTGTTACGATTCCCTCTTTAGAACAGGAAATTTCATACCCTCTTTGTAAGAACGGCCATTAAGGTGGTTATATATATATATATATATATATATATATATATTTATTTATATTCATTCTTGTGCCCGTATTCTTGGAATACATGCTATCCCAACCCGTAAGGAAAAGGTTAAGGAATAGAAGAATTTATAACGGATAAAATTGATCAGAAAACAAAAAGTGGGTAAAAACATAAATGATCAAAACATTTTCGAAGTCTTAATATATAGAAAAAATATTGACTCTGCGGGTAGGTGTGAAGTAAATATTTTTCCAACATTTTAAAGTCTTTTACATAGGCCTTTGTTCAAAACAACTTAATTTAAAATATCCTTTATCCACTACTGACGTAAATGAGATCCTAGAAAAACTGAAAAGTCCCTCCTTTTATGGTCAGAATGCAATTACACAGAACAATGCAGGGTGTTGGAAGTTGAAAAGAAGAAAAGGAATTTTAAACACATCCCTTTAGAGAAATGTTATGCACGGTATCAGGATAGAAATTGAATATCCCTTTGAGTTGTGATTGCTGGATATCCCTTTTCATGAACTCGAGGTATTGAACTTTTAGCTGAAAAGATAGAAAATTAATAGGTTTGTTTTTTTCACAGACGTTAATCTTTCTTTACTCGTGCTCCAGCTACTTAAACATGGACGCCCATGAAACTTATTACAGGATGAATTAAAAATAAAATGTAATTTAAATGGAAATACATTCGCACACCCATGTACATGTGTTTACAATCTTAAGATCTAATGACATTACTTCTTAAGCTTAACGAGAAGATTATTTCCCACTACTAGTCACAAAAAGAACAGGCTACTACACCACAAAAACTGAGACAAAGCAATCAAATAAACATTCGGCAAACATCTAAATGGTGGTCTACGGGTTAAAATATCAAAGTAAAGCGACCACATAAAAAGAGCTATAGTACTGCATTTTTTATATTCTTAATTTGATTTTGCATCAAGAAATTCTACTTTTTTTTTAAACTCTATATTTATTTTTTAAGGATCATTGATGCTTTACTCTGAAGGTCATTGGATAATTATTCGGGGGTTACGAATGTTTAGTCTTGCTTCAGAGGAAATTACTGTGTATGTGATGCAGCCCAGTAAATGTATCTCAGTCGGGAAAATTGATTTCCCTCTTTTAAGTGCACCTTATTTTTAGACTATGGGGATTATTTATATATATATATATATATATATATATATATATATATATATATATATATATATATATATATATATATATATATATATATATATATATATATATATATATATATATATATATAAATATAACTTTATTTTAAATGCTTTCGATCAGTTTGAAAATAAGGGAGACACGTCATTTTCAAAATAGTTAAAAAAAATCACAGAGAAACGACTTTTAAAGTTGGGGTAGAAAAAACACATACATTTGGAACATAAGCTTTTACAGAAATTCACGTATTAAACTATAATTTCAGTACTCAATTTCCAGTGTTTGAATGCATCTTATGGAGAAAAATTTAGAGCGTTTTTTTATTATTTTTAAGTAGCTGTATTGGTGAGAAATTTGTATAGCAGTAAAAGTTAACACACTGTCGCATTATTATCTTCTGACTCTTTGAAAAGAATCGACTCTACACAGCAATCTGCATATCGTAGAAGTCTAATCTTTTGAGTACATATTGCCGAATGTTATTAGAATCAACTGACGTTAAAACTGGAAAATCAGTAATTTAGCTTTGAACGCGGTCGCTCTTCTATGAAATATATATTTCCGACTTAAGGTACTTTTCCATGGGTTGCATCAGATATTGATATCAAATGATAAAGAAGCTTCTTAAAGCAGTTTGATTATAAGGGGATAAAAACCAAGCCTCTAGATAAAAAAAACAATTATGTTAACCTTAAAAGTTATTAATTAATTTATAGTAATTTAATGACAAAGGATACGTAATATTTCAAGGTAACGATTCTCAGTGGACAAATGACAAATTCATGCATAAAATTTCGATGCTCTGAATGCATCATGGAGGTCATTTGACGACCTGGTAATTTGTAAGCAGTCGAGACATTAATGATTTTGGCAACTCTCTTAAGATGATTTTATAAGCTATATTAATTTTTAACTTCACTTTTTTTGTAGTTCTAGTTGATAATGAATATTTACGATAAATTTTACCGTCGTAAAAGCAGAACAGAGAGATTTTCCTCGCACCATTTGTTTTGGAATTATGGAAATAAATTTAATCTGCCTATGTCAAAATGAAATTGATTGAAGTTGTATTTGTGACAAGGTGTTTCTTATAAAATTAATCTCGTGCCCTTTAACAAGCTTAAAAACAGGGCCCGAGGTAGCCTAGTGGTAGCGCTTGAGGCTTGGACCTAGCGGGGCTCGGTTCGAATCCCTACGAAAGCCATGAAATACTTTCGTGTCTAGGCCGGATATGTGCACGTTAAATCCGTAGACTGGAAAGTACTTCTGTGAGGTCAGAGAGGATGGGAGATGGTACGATCCCCCCAGATGTCACCCCTGGGGGTGCTCGGTCAAAATTGAGGTGGCACCAGGGGATGGTGTCGGTTGACCTCTACGGTGATTCAACTGAAAGCAACAATTCTGGTGCATTATGAGCAAATGTCTTGATTTACAAGTGCCACGCATTAGCAAACAACGACAAGCGTTAAAACCTCCTCTTATCAGCGGTTTACTAATGAAAATACGCTTATTTATTAAGAAAAATTTTATTAATATTCAGGAATTACTTAAAAATAAATTTAATTTTTTAATATTTATTTACACCTGAAATGTTATGTATCCATATTAAGTAATTTTTCTTTTCTTATTTTCAGTTTGGCTGTGGTCTGATGCCGATTCTGCTGCTGGCGCTGTTGCTGTTATTTCCCCTAACGCATATTGTTATATTCCGTGCACCATGTCATCATTATTATGTCGAATTTCTGAATAAAATCATGCAAAATGTAAATATTTTCATTTTTGTGCCTTATTCGACCCTTGGAACAAGCTGATTGATTTATGTATACATATATATACCCCCTCCCTCTCTCTCTCTGTATATATATATATATATATATATATATATATATATATATATATATATATATATATATATATATATATACACACTCTCTCTTAGACAGAAAAAGACGCACTAAGAAGGAGTTATCAGAATGGGACAAAAATCGGTAGATGTGATGTACATGTACAGAAAAACAAATGGTTACAATTTGAGAAAAATTGGATGAGTTATTCAAGAGAAAGAGCTTTACAAAGTGAAAAAGTCAATAACCCGTTGGTCCACCTCTGGCCCTTATACAAGCAGTTATTCGGCTTGGCATTGATCCATAGAGGTGGCGGATGTCCTCCTGCGGGATATCATGCCAAATTCTGTCCAATTGGCGCGTTAGATCATCAAAATCCCTAGCTGGTTGGAGGACCCTGCCAATAATGCTCCAAACGTGCTCAATGGGGGAGAAATCCGGTGACCCTGCTGGACAAGGTAGCGTTGGGCAAGCACGAAGACAAACAGTAGAAACTCTCATCGTGTGCAGGCGGGAATTATCTTACTGAAATGTTATTCCAAGATGGCGTGATATGAAGGGCAACACAACGGGGCGTAGAATATCGTCGACGTACCACTGTGCTGTAAGGGTGCCGCGGATGACAACCAAAGAGGTTCTGCTATGAAACGAAATGACATCCCAGATCATCATTCTTGCTTGTCGGCCCGTATGGTGGAAGACAGTCAGGTTGGTATCCTACTTCTGTCCGGGGCGTCAACAGACACGTATTCGCTGGTTATCGGGGCTCAATTCGAAGCGGGCGCATTACTGAAGACAATTCTACTCCCGTCAGTGACATTCCAGGTCGAATGTGCCCGACACCACTGCAAACGGGCTTGTCGGTGTACAGAGGTCAATGGCAGTCGTTACAAGGGGAGTCGTGATCTAAGTCCCCTTTCTCTGAGTCGCCTATGAATGGTTCTTGCAGTCACTGAAGCACTAGGTGCACTTACGATCGATGATAATGATGAATTTGGCTCTGTGAGTGCCGATAGGATTATTGTTCGGTCCTCGCGTTCTATCGTTTCTCAAAGCCGACCGCTTCTTTCTTGACGCTGTGTTCTGTTATGGTTCACCCATTCCTGCCAACATCGTCTATTAGTGGCATGGCCCCTATTCAAATGTCGACCGATTTGCCAATAGACCAACTGGCTTCTTTGATCCCAACTACACGTTCTCTTTAAATGTTGACATCTGCGTATATAGTTCGAGCACCTGTATGCGAGGCATAGTTGCTGTCTACTTGAGAACACGGAATGAAAATCGCAAAGAATTTATGACCTGGAATCGAAATTACTTCTCTTAAATATCCTGCCAGTTGTGCAGTTAAGAAGCACTGCAGCGTCACATGTTCCTTCATTTGCTGCCAAACTTTAAAATTTTGCATTTTCCGTCGAAACCTGTAAGCATATCAATTTGTGCCCAATTTGCATTACCCCTTCTTGCTGCGTCGTTTTATTTTCTTTTTTTTATGTCTGTCTAAGAGTGTATATGAAAGGATTATATTTTGTTTATTGGACACAATTTTCCCTTTAAATCAAGTAGTTTAATAAAGTTATTAAAGGACTTCAAGAATCTAATAAGAATAGCATATTTCTGAAGAAGAATTGGGTAAAAAATTCATAGGATCAAACACATAAATGTACCCTTTCACCAACTCAAAGGGAGCTGTATAAGTTCTTCACCACACATTTAGTTAGTGAAGTACTCTTATCTAATCAGGAGCTATTAGCATATAGTAAATGGTTTTGTTTTGCTAAAAGGAGCTTAAACCTTGTTCGACATGAAAACAAAGTAGTACTTCAAGCGAAACAAGAACTTACTTGTCACGCGATCGTTTCTTTTTGTCCTCTCGTTGATATAGATATCACAATATTAGCCCTCGTAGCTATTCAATAATGAAAAGCTATTTATATACTTGTTTGCATTGCATGTAAGATCGTATTTATATATGTGTATAAATAATTCATTCCAAGGTTCACTTTAGTGCAAAAGACTTAAGTACGCACCTACCCTTAGGACAAACTATAAAGTTTTTTTGTAGTTTTGAATGTTTTTTTCCCAATTTGACTCTTATATTATTAATATTTTAGGCTTTAAATGAATATTTAATCATAAAATTTTATTTGTTAAAATTTTATATTTATTTGACAAACGAAATTAAAGAGTTTTTAAGGTATTATTTTCATAATGTACGATAGCAATGTAATCATATACAAAATCATATTATATATATATATATATATTATATATATATATATTATATATATATATTAAATATTATGCCCTCCATTCTAGCATTTAAATTCCCTTTCCTAAACCCAATCCCCAGTAATATTAATTTATCGCTTTAAAAGCCTTAGCCACAGAACTTCCCATTAATCGCATGCCTTTGCATTTCTACACGTGTATATCTCCGAATTCAGGAGTGGGTTAGCACCAAGAGCCCCCAAATCTGCTGACCTACAAATAATTTTCACATGTCTACCTCACCCTCGCGTTTAATGTTGAAAGGTGATATTACTTCAGAGCAGTTCTTCTGAATGAACGGATGTACTTTTGTCATTATAATAAACGATTCGGCCAGACTGCTTCCAAATTTAATTTTTATACCTTACAGGCTGAGTCTAGCTCTAGCCATGTAAATATGAGCTAGTTTTTCCTATCAGGTTACAATTTAAGGAAGTGATGTAATGGGTATATTACACACACACACACACAGACACACACACACACACACACACACACACACACACACACACACATATATATATATATATATATATATATATATATATATATATATATATATATATATATATATATATATATATATATATATATATATATATATATATATATATATATATATATATAGTAGAACCTTGATAAATAGGGAGTAAGTTTTTAGAGGGACCGATTGCAGTAAATAGGAAATGCGGCGAAACTACAGATGTGCGAACATAGTAACGAAGAAATAGCATTATCGGGACTGGATGAATAAAACATACAAGAAAACGATGATTCGGGGAATGATCGAGCGAATTTCTACCTTATATATATATATTTATATATATATATATATATATATATATATATATATATATATATATATATATATATATATATATATATATATATATATATATATATATTCATTCGCAGGTAATTTATTATGCTCTATAGTTTAACAACGGGTTAAAAGCAATTCGGAACAACAGTTTATAGCTGAATGATGCCCAATTGATTGATTTTATGTATAATTACAAGAAAGATATGGATAAATAATTTTTATATGTATTTTCAATCTATATTTCGAAAAATTAATTAGCTATTTAGAGGTAACTATACACTGCGTTCAATCTTTAACACAGAATTATCGATAAATCGCGCACACAACTGAGACATTACACTGATCAGTTGAGTGGTAAAGTAGAAGAATATGTAAAGTTACACAGTGAAAAATACAGCTTATAATCATGCACTTGTAACAAAAGATGAATACCAGCAGCTTTTGATGTTTAAAAGTTTAAACTAAAAAGTTTAAAATGCTTGCAACCACGTGCTTTTTTGTAAAAAGTTTAAAAGGATCGATATGTTATGTTTCAGTTCATCCGTCTCGTGACGTGTGAGGTGTATAACGATTTTTTAACTTTTTAAACACCAACTTAAGACGAAGCGGCAAGTTTCTGAGCGAAACCGCAACAGTAACATTTTTACTTCTACCATCTTGACTGTCATAATGGGAGGTTCCTGCAACGTTTCCAACGTGCAGCAAATTTTGCTTTCCTGAAAACTCTGCATTTATCTAAAAGTAATCGACTTCCGAGTGGTTTCTTTGCCTTGAATTTTACTTTCAAATTTCGAGATAACAGATGAGCATAAATGACTACTTCCATGCTGAAAACACGCCAGGAAACTCCTTTTTAACTTCCTCACTGAACTCATGCAAAAAACCTGAACACACACCCAACACAGTTTACACGGACTCTGCGATTGTACTAGTCTGATTGAGATATTTGATGACAAATAAAAAATATAATCTGTTGTTTAATGAAATTTATGATTATAATGATACTACTACGGTTTTTAAAAAAGTCTTCACTCTTTGGGCTGCGTGACTTTCCGATATAATAGTAAAAGAGCAACATTTAGTAGATCTCTTCCTAATCCATTCTTCGGCTGAACTCTAGATTATCAGGGTGTTTTCATGACAGATCCTTGCTCTTTCAACTTTTTATGCTTAAACCTATTGAAATGCTCATTGATTGAATGTTACAAGTAAGAGAAGAAGTCAAGAAGGTTAGACGTGGCAATATATTTATCATAAACACTTTGAGTTATAATCAAATCAAATTGTAGGGTTATTCTAATCAAATTCTAGGGTGTTTTAAGGAGAGAACACTTGTCTTGTTAACTTTTAAGCTCAGACTTTATGAAATGTTTATTGATTGAATGTTATTAGTAAGAGAAGAAGGCAAGGAGGCTAGACATAGCAATATATTATTATAAACACCTTGAGTTATAATAATAGCAAAGTCTGGGTTATTAGGGGTGTTTTCAGGATATAACCCTTCTCTTGTCAACTTTTTTTGCTCAAACTTTTTGAAATGTTTATTTATTGAATGTCATTTGTAAGATAAGAAGGCAAGGAGGCTAGACATAGCAATATATTATTATAAACACCTTGCGTTATAATAATAGCAAAGTCTGGTGTTATTCGGGGTGTTTTCAGGGAAGAACCTTTCTCTTGTCAACTTTTTATACTCAAACTTTTTGATATTCTGATTGAATGAATGTTTCTGGTAAGAAGAAGAAGGAAAGGAGGCTAGACATATCAATATATTATTGTAAACAACTTGAGTTTTAATAAAAGCTAGTGTTATTAATTTCCAAATAAAAATGTTATTTACAAAGAAATAGCTTCCTTTAAAAAAAAAACATACCTTGTCATTAAACGAAGTCTCCTTCGTTTAATGACAGGAGTTTAAAATTTCTATACGAGTCCCATGAAACTTATGAAAAAGCACCCTTAGTTATTTATGAGAGCAGATTTCTCTAGGTTAATATGGCCTGATAAATAAAGAAAAAAAATACAAAATCAGTCAGTGTAAACCTGTTTAGTAAATCAAGACGCTCAGATCGAGTGTACATTATGGAAAATTATGAAAAAGGGAGGAAATCAAACGATTTTCTTCTCAAGAATATTTTTCAACCCTCAAAACACTGAAAATTTATAAACAAAACACATCCAGTACCTCGTTGAGCAAACTACTGCCACTTAATCAAAATTAATTATGCGTTACATATGTGAAATCCATAGAATAATAAGAATAGGCTATTATGCAAGATAACGTTTTTCCATTTACCTGAGGGTAAAATATAATATATCGACCTTAAGAAAAGTTTTACACTAATCTTTTTGAACCTCAAAAGATGGAATTTAATTTAATTTTTGACTTTTCCTCGTTCAAAGGGATTTTTTATATAATTATATTTTGGAAAATAAAATAAATTCCTGGACTGTTGAAATCAAAATATATTTTGACTGTTTTAAAGGAGTGGGACAAAACAGATATGGTATAAATTTCATGGCCTCACAAAACTAATCCATCATCCTGAATGGCATTAATTATCATTACCATCAGCTAAGGACCGGTTCTCATATCAAATCCTCAGAAACTTCAGGATTCTTGTTAGTCACTGAAACTCGACGTAAATGAGTTAAAATAAAACGATTCGGACGTGCTTTCAACTTCAATCAGATAATGACAAATAAATTATTTTTTTCATTTTGAAAATTTGTAGTCTTCTTATCTGTGTCAAGTTACATTTTATCAATTAAGTATCAGGCTTTAAGGAAAATACTAGCGGGAATATTCTAAATACGATTAATCTAAAAACAATTTAAAATCATTGGAATTGAATGAGCAACATAATTCGATTATCCTGCCTACAGAAAAAAAGATAAAATGTATGGAATAAAAAGTATTGCTACAAAATACTTTTCAATATTACTCCAATACACGGCAGTTTAATAGTTTAAATAACACCCTTTTTACACGTTTTCTTCCTCATTTCTGGATAAGAGGAGTGACTTTCGAAAAGTTTAAAGATATAAAAATGCTTACAACTTTACAATTTGCAAACGAGGTAACAATATTTAAATGTTTATACAGTTCCGATAAGAAAAGGGAAGAATACACTCCTCTGTTTAAATAAGGGACACATAACTCATTCCAAAAGGAACATACATTTATTAATGTCACCATTAGTTGTTCACAAAACTGATCACAAAATATTTGAAAGTAACTAGTTTTCCGGGATTTCAGATGATATTTCTGGAAGGTCGTAGAGAGTACTAGTAAATTCTTGAAAATTCCAGAATATTTTAATCATTACTCAGAAATCAAACAACTCGTAATGAATAGGTATATATGACAAATGCAGCCACTCGAATTGCAAAAACAAAATTTGACGGAGTAATTTTTATAGTTTTTTGCCTATAAGCTTATAGGACTAATACTATCCAGGAACAAAAAGTATGTTAAAAATGCGATTATTTAACTATGACGACAGTAAAACTATGGCAGAGTAAAATAAAACTGTGCGGTTTAAGAGTTCTTTACTTTTTCTTACATACATTGAAAATGAAAATTATACATGGCAACTAAAGAGGCCAAGGGCTCGAGGCAGCCTAGTAGTAGCGCGTTGGACTTCAGGCGGAGGGCGCTCAGTTGGAATTCCGACGAGCGCCATTCAATGCCTTCATGTTTAAGCCGGATATAGGCATACCAAATCCTTAAACCGGAAAGTCCATCCATGTTGTCAGAGGGAGCCACGAGTCCTTCAGGTGTCATCCTTAGGGTTGTTCGGTGAGAACTGAGCTGGAATCAGGTGGTGATGTTGGTTCACCTATGCGGATGGTTGGTTGGTTGTCGTGTCCATGGATAGTCAAGCTAGATGGTACTGTGGGCGGTCCACTCAGCCTCAGCTATCTGGAGGCAATTGCCGCATAAAGGTCCACTTGGGGACTATCACTAATCTGCTGTATTGCAGCCATTATTGCAGGGCAAGAGAAAACATGGTCAGGTCCCAGTTCGGTGTCGGGGCAGTTTCTGCAATTAGTATAAGTCCTGGTTCCATCCTGCTGAATTCTCATCTACCTGAAGTGCTGAGTCCTCAGTCTTGTTAAGGTTTTTGTAATTTTTATGTTGGCGTTTAGTTTACAGATCTGATATTTTAATTCGATGATCCTATTTCTGAATTTAGACTTTACAGCTAAGTTAATGTCACAAATAAGAAACATACGATTCTCGTAGATATTAAGTGCGAATGTCTCCGAACAAGTGCCTCCTCATTAGTAACCACAACTAAAGGGGCACATTATGAGTTTTATCATAGATTGTTAGAAGTGCTCTGTGTAAGTTGCTGACTTCGTGGCAAGGTTCATATCCACCCTATCGTTTAGTTCCTACATCACGCAATTCATCATGGACTACAACGAATCACGTGTTTAAGAGAAAACATGCTGAACAAAGGGTAGCAGGGATAATATAACTGGCTGGTTGTGATGAACGCACCACAGAGATCTTACATTGAGCACACTGAGCAAGAATATTTTTTTCAAATCCCAATGTACAACTTTCATTCTATTTCGTTCCTTGTCTGCCATATATGAATGAAAATAAACACCTTTCGAGCCTCGATAATCTTTTGGAAATAGTCTCGCATCATTTTTTTTTATGTAAAGAGGCACCTGGGTATAACAGTTTTAAAATTGCGATACTCCTTCATGGACACTCGAAAATAACTGTTGGTAAAATTATAATAATGGCCAGAAGATCAAATATGCTTCCTTTAATTGCATGAAAATTTTTACAAAGTGTAATTCCCTCTTCGAAGCAAGGTTAACAGCAAAAATTTAACGATATTAGGCCTAGACTATAATTTAATAAAAGTGATCGATTACGGCTTCAAAGATTTATTTTTCTTCGTTGTGGACAAGCTAATACATCAATTTGAGTGCACAAAACCGCCGAATCCTTATCCTTCTCAGGTTCTGTTCGTCAAGTTTTGCTGTTGGTTAAACTTGTTGAAAATGGATTGGTCACAAAAGTATAGTAGCTGATTAAATTTGTCCCGGATCTGAGAATGAAAATTTCGGTTGGACTACTCGATATTAAAAAGACGTGTCTAGCCATAGAAATCATCTCTCTGTCTGAACAATTTTGAATATTCTTTCAGTCACTATTTACAGAAGTAGGGCTTAGAAATTTGTACAGAAATGTTGTTTTCGGGTTGATATTTTGTTCAGTTATAACGGATACCGGAAGAAAAAATTAACACCATAATACATACTTATGATAAAGCTACTATTTTACTTTTTTTTAAAATTAACCATAAAAATTCTGAAAAAGAAAAAATTACAAGTAAATAAAATCAGGCCTATTGAAGTGATTAAAATAATTTTTCTACAGATATGTTTATTTCTTTTTTTTAGAGTGGTAACACTTGTCGTCAAACATTCGCCTATACTACGCCGCAGTTTACTGTCCATTTTATTATGGCGACACCATATAGGCGGACAGCATTACCCCCTATGCAGGGACGACACAAAGACGGGCACTTTTCGTAGCGCGACGCTGGGATTCGTTCCGAGCACCCTCAGCACCGAAAACCAGCGCGCTTTATCACTTGGCCGCCACAAACCCGTGTTCCTTTCTAATTCATTACAATTTACCTGACAGCCATGAAAAGTTTTATAATCTCTGATTTTGAATTTTTCTTTTTGCTACAATTTATGTTTCCTCTAATTTAATAAGGTTTACTATCTGAAAAAAGTTTGTGAAACACTGCTCTAAGTTGTATAGGAAATTAACTAGAGTTTTAAAAGAGTATAATTTTCATGACAGTGCGAATTTATTGCCTTTGAGTCCTCAAAATTTCGGTGCTATCAACTTCCATTAAATCTGAATATAAAAACTTTTAGCTACGCATATATTATTAATTAGTTCGGTCCAAGTGTGTATTAAATACGACAAATATTTCTAGCAAGCGACAGAAGTTAACACATTAATATAAAGACCTTTCAATTAAGAGCTTAAAAACAAGACCGGAAACACGTATTTCCTTTGAAGTGAACGTCATAAAAAGGCCGCTAGTCTTTCTTTGCATCCTGTCTAGTGAAAGTTTACCCCTGTGGCAAACTTTACAGTAGATACACTATTGATTGAAATAAAGGCCAGTGTTTTTTCGAGGAACGCAAATGATGGCCATGATTGAAATTAATTGAAGACCTACGGGGAATTCGAATGATAATTTTGAATTATCTAGCTCTAAACTTGCTTTTATTTAAATAAAAAATATAATCAATTAAAAAAACTCCTAGAAAAGAAGATCATAAATTTGAAACCGACGGCCCAATATAATATCCAAGGTAGAGCTTGAATGAAGAAACTGGATTGCATCGAGTTTCCCTCTATTCACCAACAGAAAATGTTAATTCGCTGACAGTAAATATCAATAGACGATTGATTGATTTACGTATCAGGGAGGAAATCTCTTAAGGATTCTTCTTCAAGTCAGGGAATGAAAAGAATATGTTTTTTAAAATAGTAATATCTATTCTTAATATTTCTATTACCTCAATAAATTTGTCATTTATAACTTCATATTTTTATCCCGAAAATTCTCGCGGTGTTCTCGATTGAGTTCAGGGTTACTAATAGAGGTTGCACCTTAAAAAAAATTTTAATGGTTTCAAATAATAAACGATTCCATAAATATGTAAGCCATATCAATTGGTTGTCAATTAAATTGTTTTTATAACCGTATCTGTAGTATTTAAAAAGATTTTCATGAAAATACTTCGACTTGTTGTCCCCCTTTCACTCAAATGTAGTAGTAATAAAAAGTTTGGGATTCATATCTTTACAAATTACTTGACTTGATAATTTTTCATCATCGAATCCTTGCGTTCTGATGATTCGATTTTCCTGCAGCTGGAGACACCGAAGGTACACGCCATAACCGTATATAATCGTATCAGTAGTATTTAAAAAAGATTTTAATAAAAATACTTCGATTTGTGGTCCCCCTTTCGCTCAAATGTAGTAGTAATAAAAAGTTTGGGATTCATATCTTTACAAATTACTTGGCTTGATAAATTTTCATCACCGAATCCTTGCGGTCTGATGATTCGATTTTCCTTCACCTGGAGACACCGAAGGTACACGCCATTTGAGCATCGTTCGTGTCCACACATCAAAGATTTTCTGATGAATGATAAGGTTTATTTTACGCCTAGTGATTCGTCAACGCATACAGAGATATTTCTCAAATTACCATGTAAGCCATTTTTCCCCTTTTATCGCTTGTGAAGTCTCTTCAGGGCCCGATTTAGAAAATTCTTGACTATAGGCACAACTCGGGATGGGGGCCCCCTAACACTGATGTGGGCGTAAAATTTCCAAAATTGACACACAAAAAAAAATAATCATGAATCATTGTGAAAGTACCATTTTATCATGAATTGGCTATTTGGAGCGTAGAAGCCTAGAACATTATCAAATAACAAAAGACAATACAGCATATTAACTTCATCATTAAAACACCAATATAATGCAACCAGAAAAACTTATTAATCCCTCATATACTCTATAACATACAGGTGATGAACCAATCAGTCAAATTTGAAAGGATATATAGAAAAATTGCTATTAAAAAAGGTAAAATAAAAAAAAATTGAACTGAGAATTTTTCTTTTTTTATTTTAAAATAAAATTTTTTGAATATTGGGGAATGTTGGGTTTCCCCCAACATTCGGGGGCCCCTAGGCCCTGGCCTACCGGGCCTAATGGAAAAACGGGGCCTGAGTCTCTTACCTTTATCTCGAGTCAAAGGTCCCCAAATCTGATGAATATGTAAAGTTCCCTGTTTGCCATTGCATTTTTCTGAAGTTCGATATAACAAAAATCATGGTTTCGTCAGACAACAGCGTGTATTTGTGGTCTTAACCGGTAAATGGTAACATCCGTCTCTCGGACGAATTGAGTTCATACTTTTCCAGCCAGGGTGAGTAATTATCGATTTGAAACCTTCATGTTCGAGCTGTGCTTCAATTATGCCATGACTTTTATTGTGTTTGTTTATCTTTGAGTTTTGTTTACTTTATCGCCTTACATTTACCATTCCAAGAAAACTCACTCCGCTTTAGAGACAGATATTACTTTAAAGATACGTATTTGGTCCGTCTAGGGTCCAGGACACAGTTAATTTTTTTTAATTTATTGAGTTGAAATTTTGAATTTTTTTATGATGGTTAACCGTATAATTTGTAGTAAGAATCACATCATAAAACTTCTCATAAAGTTTTTAAAAAAAATTTTAATTTAAATTTTTTAAAAAAGGTGGGGTAATTTAAACTCGAAATATTATTTGTCGAATTTCAAAATTTTTTTATTTCATTAAACAGAAATATATAAGTTTTAATTTCTATTCAGCATTTTTAAAAATATTAATTTTAAAAAAATTTAAAATATTTAGAGTAAAAATGTCAAAAAAAATTTAACTTATTTTTAAAAAATCATATTTTCAAAATCAAAAGTTTTTTTTCATATTTTCTGAATCAAAATTAAAGTAAAATAATTGTAAAAGTCATGTTCCAAGTTTGAATCATTTATCTTTAACGGTTCTTGACTTATAACAATTTAAAGACGAGAAATAGTGGAAAAAAAAACCATTATGCAGAAAAACGCATAATATATTTTATAAATCAATAATACCTCAAATACAGAGCTAAAATTAATTGAAAATTGGAAAAATACATAAGTAATGATCTACGAAATCCAACTTAATCTCATGGACGGATGTTAAAGGGATTCGACAGATGTTACCATTTACGGGTTAACCCACTATGTCGTCTTCATCCGATGGCAATGCCTAAATGATTCCATAGTACATGATTCAGAAAAGAATAAAAATCCAAACGAACAGATAGATTCAATAATTGTACTTATAACTGCTGAACATGACTCAACCATACAGGGAACTTGATCAACAGCTAGACTCTTTCGTGACGATACTGTGATATTCCAATCATATTAATATTCATATTCTTAAAAAAATAAAATTCGAGTTAAGATAACCATGCGAATAACTATACCTCGAGAAGATAACCATACCTCGAGACTGCGTATTTCAGATTTTCTTCTTAAAAAGTATCTATCACAGAGGAATAATTAAATTTTTTTGTAACTTTGAGTCGCTTTTTACATGATGAGACAGTTACTTTTTAATGAGACAGATGTCAAAAATGTCGTTTGATGTCAAAAATGTCGCACAAGTGGGTAGACGTGACATAGACAGAAAACACATGACGATGCTTTGTATGATACTATTTCGATGAATGCATTAAGGAATTTTTTATTGCAGCTTGTTTTATGCAACTGTGTTTCAAGCGTTTGATTATTGAGTGTTTGGCTGTCATAACATGATACACCATTAAAGCTCAGATCGTATGTTCTTCTTTAGGAATACAATATTCCTACTTGGCTATATATGCAATTCAATCTATGCCTCTAGCGTCTTTGGCCAAGGTTCGACGGACACTTGCTGGTGATAAAAGTTTTAGTCCGTAGAATTTTTGGTTATCTTTATTTAACTCACACAATAATATATTCAATAATCACAATTACTTTTCCATTTGGATAGCTATTATCAGGTTTTAAGGGCCTTCATAATTTTATCCGTTTCAACAACAAGCATATGCCGCTCTGTTGGCGCCATTCTTTTAAATTAAAGCGTCAAAATCAGGCAGACTGAAAAGCTCTAGCAGACAATTATGGGCATCCAGGAGCCATTTAAATCAATTCAACTCAATTAACATTCTCACTGTACACATACACCAGGGTTTGCCAAATCTTTAGCTTTGCTGAATATCATTCCAAGTCAATTATGCCTCATTTGTATCGTCTTAGCCCTCACAATATTAATGATCATCTGCATTAGCAGTTGATCATCCATTCTAAATCTTGCATAATCAGCGTTCATGTCATTCAGAATTTCTCCATTGCTTGTTCATATGAAAATAATGTAAATTAATGATGAAATATTACAAGACTTGAGGTAGGAAAGATAACAAATGTATTTACCAGTGCCTAAAAAAGTAGATAACGTTTTATAATAGATGACATTAAATTTCTTCATTATTTTTGCACAGATAGGTTGTGTAGCAATTTATTTAGAATAAAATTTTATTTTCATCATCATCAGCATCTTCACCATCCCGACAGCCCAGTGTGTGCTTTCCTTACAACCCTTCGTTGGGCCAGAGTTTTCCGGTTGGTTCCACGGACGACTTTAAAAACAATGTCTACAACAGTGATTTCCAACCGTTGCGCTGCGGGATTTCTGAGGCTTTTTTTTTCTTTTTTGCTGAAACACAAGCACCAAGATGCCCGCAATTCTTGCATGTCCCGGTTCGGGGATTGTCCTGCGTCATTAATCTGGCGCGCCGTGGCGAAGGGTTTATTCAGCCCAAGTGTCACTTTTTGGAAACAGACTGGCGTCTCTTTTCTTCCGAGTGTATCATCACCTGATACACGTACAATGGCTCGCCCGCCGGTCGTTAGCGGTGCAAGCGGTGTTAACGGCTGCCGGGATTTTAAGTATTGGACGAAATAATTTAATTCGTCACAATATATATATATATATATATATATATATATATATATTTATATATTTATATACTATATATATATATATATATATATATATATATATATATATATATATATATATATATATATATATATATATATATATATATATATATATATATATATATATATATATGTCGTACTCGTTCTTCACGCCCATTTTTAAATCATGTAGTCCGAACTCCTCTTAGATTACAACTGCAGTCGTCTCCCGAAAATCTTCCATCTTCTTCTACCAGCAGTCAGATGTGGCGAGTGGCAACAACATCACACCAAATATCTCTGAAATAGCTTTATTAAATCTCATTCTAAACTCAGCTCCATTAATGAAATTAATTTAGTCCCACCCCTGTCCAAAATGGGTGCCTGCCGCGCAGCACGTCTTTCCTAGTCAATCATCCCATTGCTTCTGAAGATTTCAACCCTTTTTTCAGCTTCTAGAAATACCGCGCATGCCCACAAGAGCCTTGTTACGTTTGCACCGAAGATGAAGTCCAGGCAGAGTTATAGCTGTCAATCAAATCCAACCCTGTAATCTATTTTCTTCGAGATGCTTTTAGCCCGATATCTCGTGATTTCACAGTTTTAAATTGTTAATACCTATTTTTTCCTAAGCAAAACCCCATAATTGTTGCCCATAATTAAGGCATTACGGCACACACACACATATATATATATATATATACATATGTATGTATGTATATATATATATATATATTTATATATATGTATGTATGTATCTATATATATATATATATATATATATATATATATATATATTAAACAAAGCTCTTTTTACCAATTTACATTCTAGTTTTCTAGTTTAATACCATGGCTATTTTTGAAAGTGTATTAATCTATTCTGTTTGTTTCTTATATCTTTCAATTAAAGAATATTCTCAGCAATGGAATTAATGTTTATTTCGACTTAAATTTAACATGTTCCTGATATATCTTCTACTTTGATTTAACATTTAAAAAAATAAAAAAATAAAATTTAAACAAGGGTGCCCCAAGTTTCTAATCTATTTCCCAAGTGTGCCAAAAAAGTAAAAAAGGCTGGGAATCCTTGGTCTACACAGTCCACCTTCTACGTCTCGGTCTTGCCCTAGGTCTGTTGCCATGTGGTTTCATGCATGAAAATTACATTAATTATTGAAGAGAAATTCATTCGGCATACGTATCCGTTAAACTTTGTACGATTGGTTTTATTATATTTCACTATGCAGATATATTTGTACATTTTATATATCTCATTGTGATATCTTTTCCGCCAGAAACCTTTCATATTTACACCCCCAAAGATTAGCCTACGTTTTTTTCTTCCAAATATGGCAAGTTGGTTTTCGTGAACTTAGTAAGGGTCCAAGTCTCAGAAACATGGGTTAAAATAGGACTTGTAACTGTCTTGTAAAGAAGCTATTTCGTTTTTCTTTTAAGTAAATTAGATTTAAAAAACTCTTAAAAAATTAAGGGCACGACCTTGTAGCAAGAATACGATTCTTAACTTCTGCATCTATATTATATTTGGAATTCCTCTTTGAGAAAGTTTTATTTTAATTGATTATTTTAATTCCTTTTATAGCACATTTTTTCCGTTATAAGATAATTTCCCCATTTTTACCGAATAATACGATATTCGTTGTGAATAACTATAAGTATTACATTCAGAAAATTATTGAAGCCTTTTAAAACACAACCGCCTTCCTTTACTATTCCTATAAATCAATTTTTATTTCTGTGGGCCAAACCACCTGCATTGGTAACAGAGTAATACATGATGAGTGCCTATTATTCCATCAAGTGGAGTGACTGGCATGCTGTCGATGCATCAGTTGATCTGGTATGCAAACTCTTAGACTTATTCAAACAGGAAAGAAAAAGATTGAGTTCTCCAAGTCAAACACGGTTCAAGTGTCACGTGACATCTCTTTATTCATACTACCGGTAGAAAAGGTTTTCCCACAAAATTTGTCTGACGTTTTTCCCTTCAATTTAATCTAATAGACGAGCCTATTTCGGTTTCAATGAAAGTTCATTAAGCTGTTTCTATAGGAGAGAACTATTAGAGATATCCCCTTGAAAAGCTTTATTTTCTTCAAAAAATTTTTCGAATCTAATTAACCCTATGTTCTGATTTTTCTTGACTTCTTTTTGGGAGAAATAAAAAGATATAATTCTAGCGAAATGTCGGTGTATATATATATATATATATATAGATAGAAGTATTAGAAAGAAATAATAAGTGAAATAAAGAATGGAAATGATTTCAGAGAGGAAAGTTTAAAATTTGCGTTGAATTATTAAAAAAAAAAACAGATTTTTTCTTTCTTCTCTTTAGAACGAAATATGTTGTTTAAAATATCGTGGATCATTGTTTTCTGATTGTTATAGCTTTTTGGCTAATTTAAAGGGAGGGATAAAATTGAAATGTGTGTGTATATATCTATATATATATATATATATATATATAGATAGATAGATAGATAGTTAGATAGATAATATCTATCTATCTCTCTATATGTATATATATACTAGCTGAAAACCCGCACTTCGCTATGGAGTTCATTCAAGTTAAATACAATGGTCAATGTATGCAATTAATGCCAAATATATATATATATATATATATATATATATATATATATATATATATATATATATATATATATATATATATATATATATATATACACTACTGGCCACTGTAAATGCAACACCCTGAAGGAAACATGCAAATAGCATGAAATTTACAACATGCATTAGCGGAGGTGAGATATGCAAATGATTAGAATTTCAGCGCAGACGCACATCACGCTCGCCTCTGGCGCCACTTCAAAGCGCTATTTAAGGGTTGGAGATTTCGACGATTTCAAGTTCGGCAATTTTGTTTTTCTTGTGGTTTAAAAAAAAAACGATCAATTATGCCTCGTCGAAAACAGCGATCATCTTTTGATCAAGTATCCGAGTTCGACAGAGGAAGGATAGTGGCCTACCGAGATTGTGGATTATCTTTCAGGGAAATCGGTAGTCGTGTTGGACGGAACCAAACAACTGTAATGCGGATATGTGATCGTTGGATGCAGGAGGGTACGACGGACCGGCGTGTTCGATCGCATCCACCTCAGCGCACCACTTCACGTGATGACAGGCAAATTGTGCGCATGGCAGTGACGGAACGCTCAGTCACATCACGAACCATAGCACAGCACATGCAGTCTGCAACGCATCATCCAGTGTCTGCGCGTACCATTCGACGCCGTTTACAGCAGAGTAGTCTGTCGGCAAGACGTCCATTGCTTTGTCTACCCTTGACGCAGAACCACAGACGTCTCCGCCGCCAATGGTGCGATGACAGAAGGATGTGGACTGCAGAATGGAATGAAATTGTCTTTACTGACGAGTCACGCTTCTGTCTGCAACACCACGATGGTCGCATTGGAGTTTGGAGACACCGTGAAGAGAGGATGCTGAACAGCTGCGTTATGCACCGCCACACTGCTCCTGCACCGGGTATTATGGTATGGGGCGGTATTGGATATCACTCTCGCACACCTCTCGCACACCATTGCCGGTACTGTAAACAGCCAGCGCTACATCTCCGAGGTGTTGGAGCCAGTTGTCCTTCCTTACCTTCAGGGCTTGCCCACAGCCATATTTCAACAGGATAATGCGCGACCACACTTGGCACGCATTGTCCAACAGTTCTTCGTCAATCGCCAGATTGAATTGCTTCCCTGGCCACCTCACTCTCCAGATCTTTTGCCGATAGAAAACATGTGGTCCATGGTTGCTCTACGATTGACCCAGATTCCATCCCCAGCTGCCACAGCAGATCAACTTTGGCAACGTGTGGAAGCTGCTTGGTCTGCTGTACCCCAAAAACTCATCCAAAGTCTCTTTGAATCAATGCCGAGGCATGTGGCAGCGGTGATCTCCAACAATGGTGGCTAATCTGGCTACTGATTTTGGCAGGAACCACACTTCACAGAAGTCTATAAATTTAATCATTTGATACTTGGTCAACATGTTATCTACAAAATAAATTTTGTTGTGATATCTCTTGTCTTTCTTGGTGTTGCAATTTGGGTGGCCAGCAGTGTATATATATATATATATATATATATATATTTATTTATAATAAATACGACGATCAATGTATACAATTGATGTACAAAAAATGCATATATATTTATAAAAAAATCGTACGAGATATTTTTAAAGACAAATTAATGTAGAAGAAAATATTCAAATTAAATCTAATAGGTCATACTAAAGAATATGGGACAGTTAATATAGTACAGTTTGAAGAACATATATCTTACTATATTTTAATATTTTTTTAGGATAATGCCCAATCGTCTGCCGCATCAGCAAGAAAAAAATTTTTTTTTGTCTATTTCGTAGTTATCACGTGATGATAAATTTATTTAAAGTACCAGAAAAAGAAATCACGTGATCAGCTTTTAATAAATTAAATTCTAAAAATTAATCTTTAAAAATTCACCAAAAATAAAAAAATGGAGGTAAAGATTAAAAAAGATTTCATTTTAAATGAATTTTTAGGATCTTTCTCGTGATATAAATTTTATGACCCTCAAATTATTATTTTAAATGCAAACTTTAAAAAGTTACTAAAACAGCTTAAAAATTTATTTTTAAAAAATGTAAGAAGAATTTTTCAAAAATCTTTCTTAGTGCACCCCTACACCATAAGAAGAATCGCCATTCAAAATTTTAGCATTTAGGTCCAGCGGTTTGGTCTGTGCGTTGTATGTCAATCAGTGAGTCAGTTACGGAACTGTTTTATATATATAGATTACTATTTCGTCATCACAAGTTACTAATAATTATTTAGGAGATAAAGTGTAGAATAAAAATTGTCTTTCGGCTGAAAAAGATGCTATTGAAAATTACCATTGTAAAAAAACTACCAAAGTTTGATTTTCTTACAATTATATTGAGCAAATTGAACAACAAACTGAAATCAATTTAGCCCTGCAGATACTGGGCACGGTTGTTTTAACCGACAGAAATATTTTCTAGGAGTAATTTTCCAGTTTTCGTTTTTGCTATGTCTTTTTCCGAAAATAATCCATTTATTAGCGAAGAAACGTGATGGGCCTCCCGTGTTTTACACCTTATTAGACAAAGAATTCATCAATCGCAGAATCCCGTTCAAGAATCGTTGTTAGAGAAAAATGACGTCTCATTAATTTAAGCTCCAATTGGTCTACTTTCCCAAAAGACGAAAATAATGGAAATTGCACAACTTCAGAGCTGTATAAAAGGAGTGCCGATTGCTTAGGGCAGGAACCCTTGAAGTCCCCTCTTAATCACACAGCGAATCAGTATTTCGTAACGCTCACGTTCACTGCTTAAGGCTTCGTTGCGGACGGCCGGGGTCTCCGAGTGTTGCCAACACACCCAAACCCCAATAAAATACGATCATCAAAAAATCGGCGTGTAATTTCGCAGAATGTGGCAACAACCATTCCTGATCTGTGTACGGAATGTCTGATACGTCAACGGCTAACAGATACTCCTCTCGAAATACCGAGATTTATGTCGTGTTCGGGTGTTTCACATAAATTTTGCTGACTCACTTGGGAGATGTATATTGAAAAATCTGACTTTATCTTAAAGATGTGATCACGCTTTACAATTTATAAGGTTCTTGTGCTAGAGACTTTTGGCATTATCTTTTTTTTGTAAAAACATGATCCGATTTCACCGATAATTGAATAATAATAATAAAAAAGGTGCAAGGGGTCAGTTGCCACCTGCGCATATGGAAGATAGATAAAATTGCAATCAGTTTCCTGATTAGTATCAATAAAACAGGTCTTAAAAAAGTTTATATATATGATTCCAAGACTTTAGAGCTCAAGGGGAAAAGAAATATTTTGGCGAACGTTTCTTTAAATTTTAACTTTTAAATAAATGATTAAAAAATTCTTATAATAATAAACTTCCCACCTTAAAACCACAGAATTTATTATTTTTATAAAACTGTTATATTTTTGTTAATACTTTTGTATGTATATATATATATATATATATATATATATATATATATATATGTGTGTGTGTGTGTATATATATCTGCTCTTCCTTCCGTTTCTTTATGGGAACGCCAGACATAAGTTGGATTGCCAGACATAAGTTGATGGATTAACGGATGCCATTTTTCTATCTTATTCTTGTAATTTTGTCTTTTTGATATATGTTGTCCTGTAATACTTGCCATTGGAAAAAATTTATATATATATATATATATATATATATATATATATATATATATATATATATATATAGATATATATATTATACATATATATACACACATATATATATATATATATATATATATATATATATATATATATATTTATACATATATATACACACACATATATATATATATATATATATATATATCTATATATATATATATATATATTTTTGTGTGTGTGGTGTGTGTGTGTGTGTGTGTGTACGTGTTTGGCTAGGTGTAGGTCTCCAAAATTGAGTAAATCAGATGCTGAACTACATAGTTAGGAAACTACATGGAATTGCATAAGAATATCTCTTAAGACATCCAAATATCTTAAAAGGAAAAATACTGTTAGAAGACTTTGCAAATTATTTTGCAAATTAAAAGCATCCTGGCGTTTGGCAATTTAAACTTTCCGTTATTCCATGCTATTTCAATGTCCGTAACATCACTCGGAGATCGAAATCGGAACAAGTCGATTTATTCGACACTTAAGAAATTAAATGTTTGTCTAAGCAATGGGAATATGACTGGTTTTCGTACTGATGGGATGTATGTTAAAACATGGAAGGAACTTTACTTTATTAAATTACAGCTTTAAATTACTATATTATAGCGGAAGGAGTGCATATTGTTTAAGTTGTATAATCAGGTTTCCCAGACCTGGGTTTTTCAGTGTTTGTTACAATCTGATAGTCTCCGGACTTGCCTTCTTCGATTATATTAATTATTTTTTTTTAATCATAAACTGTCCCAATGTAATTCTACTGACATCTACTGTACTGAATTGTAGCGCAAGATTTCTAGATCACTTCCTTTGTAGCTCGCATGTGCAGTGATTTTCACCACATCGGATTTCCGCGTTAAGTAATTTTTGACTCTTCGAAAAGGTGCTTCTTACTGTAAAGAGATAAATTCTGTATTCATTAAATGTCATTTTAATATTAATTCTGTTGACTTTCGTTTCTTCTGTCGTTTTGATTTAGAAACGTTTAGCCTGAACCACATGTTGATTACTTCCAGTGACCCTATGGATTTACGGATTGTTTTTCCTAAATAATATCTGAAAATCAGGGCTTTGCCCTTGCTATTTAAAAATATAGCAAAGAAAATTATTATCTATTTATTACTGTTAGCATAAGTAGTTATGTAAAGTGTGTGTGTTGTGTTACCTATGGCTTTATTCCGGAAAAATCCATACAATGAGGCAGCCCACAACATTTCAAAGGATCAGGAAAAATCTAAACCAAAGCAGCAATATAAATAAGAAACCAACAATAAAATCTAGAAACAAAAAAAAACTAGAAATATATACACAATCGAAATTTTCAGTCAAAAAGAGAGTTTCTACTGGTCCTTGCATCCCAATACAATTTGCTGATGTCTCCGTTTCTCTGGGAGATTCTGTCAAACCCATTGCAAGTTAGAAGGTGATCTAAATTCCTAACGCATGCCTGCAGATCGGGCAAACGTTGGTAGGAAATATACCCATTTTGAACAGATGTTCTGCCAAGCAGTCGTATCCAGTCTGTAGCCTGAAATTTTCCACTGCCTCCTTGCGGGGTTTGTGGATAAACGATTCCTAACAGTCCTGAATGTTCTCCCAGGTTTTACCTTTCAATTTTTCCACCATAGCGAAGTTGCTTACCTTTTAAATTTTTTTCAAAAACGTGTCTTTGAGTGTATCCGGTGTACACATGGTGTCAATTTAATTGTGTAACTCATTTATGTAGTTATAATTGTATTATAATTTTTATTATTATAATGGTAAATATAATTATTATATAATGTAAATTAATGATCAAGTGGAGATCATTTCGACTGAATCGGGATATACATATCTCCTAAGAAACCATACCAAATTTGATATTGTCGCGAAATATCAAAGACGGATTCAAGGATCCCAAATATGGAATCTTATCACACTCATGATCCATTTGACTATTTTAACTCACTCATATGGGGCCGTAGAGAATTTTTTTTTCATAAGTTACTACGTACAGTCACAACAAAACATACACATTCTCTTATAACTGACACTGTAAGCGATCGTATGATGGCAATATATATGTCCGATATCTATATATATATATATACATATATATATATATGTATATATATAATGTTACGAGTTTGGGGCCAACTTGGCGTGTTATCACCAGCATGCGATGTGTTGGAGTCCACGATAAATAAAACAATGGTTTAGTCTGTTCACGCGTCTACCATGGATAAGTAATAAATCCTGCTCTTGGTCTATGTTGGAAATGGTCTGGTTGAGCGGTGTGGAAACACGGGTTTTGTTTCCTAGGTGATAAGAGTCTGGAATAAAAAGTTCAGTTCTAAAGATAGTTTTGATGTGAGTGGTTGTGTTTTAGGAGAAGAGATTTCGTGGTAGATGTTTTACTGTTCTTTGACTAGGATAGCCAGACGAGGTCCTAGGAAGATTTATAAGATCGCATTTAATAATTAATTAATAATTGTATTAATTAATTGTGTATTAAAGTTCCTCCATGTTAAAGAAAAGTTTTTAGGTGCTGGAATTCGAGTTTTTAGGTGCGACGTTTCAACGTTTTTTATCTTGTCTACTCTTCCGCAAGTTTCGAGAAAGTGTATTGAAGATTTAATGTTATATAAATTTCTTTTGCTCAATTAGCGGTAACTGACATATTTTTTCTGTTTGAAATTTTCTGTGTTTGAATACCTTCCCCTCGCTTGGATTTGGCACAATATATATATATATATTATATATATATTATATATATTATATATATATATATATATATATATATATATATATATATATCTATATATATATATATATATATATATATATATTATATATATATATGTATATGTATATATATATATACTATATATATTATATATATATATATATATATATGTACATATATATATATATATATATATATATATATATATATATATATAATATATATAATATATATATGTATATATATATATATATATATATAATATATATATATATATATATATATACATATGGGGATAGTGTGTCTAGAAGAAAGCCGGTCAAGAAGAGATGTCAATTCGTATTGTTATGTATTGTATTTGATGTTCAGTTTTCTTATAATATACCATTGGAATTTAAAAAAATATTTAAACTTTGTTTTTTTTATAATTTTTTTTAATAGGAAATAAATATTTTAAAAAGTTGGGTTTTTGAGATACCCTCTGGGTTTATTACATTTTTCTCGGGGGAATCCCTGTGTATAAGTTTATAGAGAATCTATGCTCACTTCTACCCAGACTTGGGTGTATTAATTTGAAGTAGCACTCTATTTGAATTATATACAAACACAGTTTATACATGAAATAATGTTATTGAATTCGCTGCACATATAATTGGCTTTTACAGCAATAAGCATGCGTACTACTTACGGAATGTAAATACAGCTTTCAAGAACAATATTTTTTATACTCACAACAGTAAGTCAAACCAGCAGTACTGCCACGTAACTTCTGGCCCGTAAAGCACTAGCGCAGGATAACCCTTTTCAACCTTAACAACAACTCCCTTTTTTCATTAATGACGCTGCGTGGTATTTACTAAGCGCGTATGCCAAAATTAGCATATCTGAAGCAGCTTCTTTAATTCACTCAAAAGTTCGATTCTTGTGAATCGAATCTTGTGTATACCTTACACTGGCCTCCCTCGAAAAAAAATTAGGTAACTGAGTCTGAACGGCTTCAGTTAACTAATTGAAAACGCGTGCTGGTCTGACTTTTTACATAATGGGTGGCAAAGCCAAAAAACCTTCCACACGTTGTGTGGAGGAAAAACGCCACTACCATTTTACAAAACTAACCCCGAAGGGTCCAGGTGACACCATTACACAGTGGATTTGCAGAGTTGCGGATACTGGCTGGCCAACTGCGCCCTAAAATATCTACATTTTAATTAAAGTGACAACACAATTGCACAGCATGACATTTCTTGACTGTATCTGCTCTCCCCCAATTTATAATGTACATGTTATGATTTGCGAAGTTAGTATGTTAGTTGTTTGTTATCTGTAGTTAGTATGTATTTTTTTCACTACATGTCCCTTCAAAAATTTATAAAACAACAGTATACCGTTTTTTTTCAGTGCCTCACCACTTCCCCTCAAAATGTTTACACAGTATATACACTGGGGAACTTCAAACCAATTTGGTTCGATTTTATTAAAGGGTGGAGTTAGAATAAGAAAGTTGATACAAGACTTGTTCCTCATGAATGCAGCAACTTCACTGCACCAGTTTGTCCAATCCGTGGAACCTCTCTTGATGGTCGCAGTCCTAGTAAAGGGGTTCGTTGACCGTGTGGGCATCCTTCGTGCAGCAGGTCGTTGGTCCTGAGGCGCTGGTCCGGCTTGACGATGGACAGGAGGTCTCTTGGGAGGAGGCCAACATTGCTGGGCGGCTGATATCTTGCGTTCCTCTGTACTTATGCAAGGAGCTTTAAAATTGTCATTCTTCCTTTTTATAACCTTGTGTACCTTATGTGTGCCACGTTCATCCTTAGATGGAGGTTTTGTAGTGCACACTTTACTTTTCTCCGTACCTTTTAGAGTATAGGCATTAGATTTTAATGCAGATTCTATTGTTTCAAATTTATACGCCGCACCAACGTGTTTAGTTCCTGGCTTTATCTCGATGCTTGTGTCATGTTTTCAACAACCTGACTCTGTTTTTCGTATTTGTGCTTATACGACTTCTTTTTTACCTCCTTAATTACTTCAGTATTAGCAATTTTAATGCTGGAACCTGAAGGCGCTTTTTTACGTTTTTATCCCCTTAACTTTAGTTTTATCCTCTTTTGACGAAAAGTCTCTTTGAAACTTGCGATATCAGAATCGTTATCATTTAAATTCTTTAACACTGCTTCAGTTTTAGGAAGATTAAGCTTTTCTTACTCGTGCGTTTTATTGCAAACTTTCTCTATAACTTCCGAAGCATCAGCTAAACTACCCACAGTATAACTCTGTGTCAACTTTTCATCCTGATTCTCAGTATGGTTTTCATGTACTTTATTTAAAACCATATTATCAACCTGGCCTACACAATCCCCATTCGGCTGGAAACTTGAAATAATATCATCACCTAGCAAGTTCCTACTATCGTTTAAAGAATTTTTTTGTCGTCAACTAATAATTCCACTAACTTCCGTAACGCATACTTCGTCATCTACTAAATTTCCTTCATTAACAGATGTGTGAATATAATCTAAAATATCAGGTATAGCATCAATAATCTCAGGTATAGCATTAATAATATCAGGTATAGCATTAATAGAAGTGTCAGATGATTTTTTTCTAAACCACTAGCATTATTATCGGCACTATTTTCAGAAATTTGTACTGGAATTACCTCATCATTCCAGCTAGACTCACTTTCTTATAAGCCAAAAAAATACCCTGACTTTCACTATTCTCAAAATAATGATTACTGCTCGGACAAAATAATACATTTGACCACACAGTTTCAACAGGTTGAACCATATCATGTGAATCAACTTGCCAGTGCAAGTAAGGTGCTTGCATATTTTCTTTAAGTGCACTAATTTCATTATAACGCCGTGCGCTTCTATTATTTTGCCTGCGGTACTGCTTACGCTGCTGGTTTGAAACTCGCGAAAATTTTGGCGCGGCTGTATAAAACTTCTCGTACCTGAATGACGGTGAGGGGTAGCGAAGAAATGTCTATTGTCATATTTAGCTAAAGCTTGAAGGAGGGTAACCTTGCTTGTAATTGTTTGATTATCTAAAAAATCTTGAACACTTGGCTTCAAACGTTGGATAACTATTTTAAGATTATCGCTTCCGTCATTCCCTCTAAATATTCCTCACACTTGGAAATCTTTTCCATAGCAAAATCTAATGCAGACTGACCTTCACGTTGCCTTAGCGAATAAATTTCCGCTTCAATTTCACTTTGATTAAGGTCTTTGGAAAAACACTAAGAAACTGTTGCTTGAATGACAAATAGTCAAAAATCAGATTACTGCTTTGCATACACGTGTACCACTGATATGCACTACCTCTTAAAGCGGCTAGAGCAATTTTAAGTTTATCCCCCTCTGGGGTGCATTGTTGCTGAAAGTAATGCTCAATTTCTTTAGGAATTGGCTTGAGGGGCCGCCTTGAAGGTGGCTTCGAATGGCGCAATTTGCTGAACCATAATTACCCGAGGAAAATTTCCAGCAGGATTTTGTTCTACAACACTCATTTTTTAAATAGTATATAAGTACTTGCAACAATTTTATCAATATAAGTTCACAGTACACAGTTTTTAATTTCAAATATGTTTTTCGTTACAAATTTAACGCTAACTACCAGGGTATATATATTTTCGGGCGCCAGTATAGAGAATCTATGCTCACTTCTACCCAGACTTGGTGTATATAATTTGAAGTAGCACTCTATTTGAATTATATACAAACACAGTTTATACATGAAATAATGTTTATTGAATTCGCTGCACATATAATTGGCTTTTACAGCAATAAGCTGCGTACTACTTGTACGGAAGTAAATACAGCTTTCAAGAACAATATATTTTTATACACGAACAGTAAGTCAAACCAGCAGTACTGCCACGTAAACTTCTGGCCCGTAAAGCACTAGCGCAGGATAACACCTTTTCAACCTTAACAACACTCCCTTTTTTCATTATGACGCTGCGTGGTATTTATACTAAGCGCGTATGCCAAAATTAGCATATCTGAAGCAGCTTCTTTAATTCACTCAAAAGTTCGATTCTTGTGAATCGAATCTTGTGTATACCTTACAAGTTGTTGGAGTTAAAAAAAACAAGTTTCATAAAGAATTTAAATTGTTCTGAATATAACTTTCAAAAGAAGGAAATCTCCTGTAATCTTCGCTCCTTTAAATAATGCTGTTGTTTCATGTCGTTTAAAGCCTAATTCAAGCGTAGTCATAATTTATATATACACTGCTGACCACCCAAATTGCAACACCAAGAAAGACAAGAGATATCACAACAAAATTTATTTTGTAGATAACATGTTGACCAAGTATCAAATGATTAAATTATAGACTTCTGTGAAGTGTGGTTCCTGCCAAATCAGTAGCCAGAGTAGCCGCATTGTTGGAGGTCACCGCTGCCACACGCCTCGGCATTGATTCAAAGAGACTTTGGATGAGTTCTTGGGGTACAGCAGACCAAGCAGCTTCCACACGTTGCCAAAGTTGATCTGCTGTGGAAGCTGGGGATGGAATCTGGATCAATCGTAGAGCAACCATGGACCACATGTTTTTCTATAGGCGAAAGATCCGGAGAGAGAGGCGGCCAGGGAAGCAATTCAATCTGGCGATTGACGAAGAACCGTTGGACAATGCGTGCCACGTGTGGTCGCGCATTATCCTGTTGAAATATGACTGTGGGCAAGCCCTGAAGGTAAGGAAGGACAACTGGCTCCAACACCTCGGAGATGTAGCGCTGGCTGTTTAAAACCGGCAATGCGTACTAGAGGTGTGCGAGAGTGATATCCAATACCGCCCATACCATAATACCCGTGCAGGACCAGTGTGGAGGTGCATAACGCAGCTGTTCAGCATCCTCTCTTCACGGTGTCTCCAGATTCGAATGCGACCATCGTGGTGTTGCAGACAGGAGCGTGACTCGTCAGTACAATTTCATTCCATTCTGCCGTCCACATCCTTCTGTCATCGCACCATTGGTGGCGGAGACGTCTGTTGTTCTGAGTCAAGGGTAGACAAAGCAATGGACGTCTTGCGGACAGACCACTCTGCTGTAAACGGCGTCGAATGGTACGCGCAGACACTGGATGATGCGTTGCAGACTGCATGTGCTGTGCTATGGTTCGTGATGTGACTGAGCGATCCATCACTGCCATGCGCACAATTTGCCTGTCATCACGTGAAGTGGTGCGCTGAGGTGGATGCGATCGAACACGCCGGTCCGTCGCACCCTCCTGCATCCACGATCACGTATCCGCTTTACAGTTGTTTGGTTTCGTCCAACACGACTGCCGATTTCCCTGAAAGATAATCCACAATTTCGGTAGGCCACTATCCTTCCTCTGTCGAACTCGGATACTTGATCAAAAGATGATCGCTGTTTTCGACGAGGCATAATTGATCGTATTTTTGAAAAACCACAAGAAAACACAATTGCCGAACTTGAAATCGTCGAAATCTCCAAGCCTTAAATAGCGCTTTGAAGTGGCGCCACAGGAGCGCGTGATGTGCGTCTGCGCTGAAATTCTAATCATTTGCATATCTCATCTCCGCTAATGCATATTGTAAATTTCATGTTATTTGCATGTTTCTTTCAGGGTGTTGCATTTACAGTAGCCAGCAGTGTATAAACAGCTCCGTAACTGACTGACTGACAGATAACACACAGACCAAACCGCTGGACCTAAATGGTTGAAATTTTGCATAGCGATTCTTCTTATAGAGTAGGTGTGAACTAAGAAAGATTTTTGAAAAATTCTTGTTAGATTTTTAATATTAAATTTTTAAGATGTTTTTATAACATTCTTTAAAGTTTTCATTTAAAACAATAATCTGCGGGTTATAAAATTTATATCATGAGAAAAATCATAATTCCCTTAAAATGAAATCTTTTTCGAATCTTTACCTCCATTTTCTGATTTTTTGGTGACTTTTTAAAGATTAATTTTAAAAATTTAGTTTATTACATGCTAATCACTTGGTTTCTTTTTTTTTGTGATACTTAATATTAATTTTCCGCCAAGTGCATAGCAAAAAAATAAATTGACAAAAAAATTATTAAAATACAGTAAAAGATAAAATTTAACTAACTGAGATGGAAGTTTTTTAAGAATTTAATTCAAATTATTATGTTTTATCGACATTAAACATTGAAATTAATTTCATATATTGACCGTTGTATTTAATTTGAATATACTCCTTAGCGAAGCACGGATATTCAGTTAGTATTTGTATCTAATTTCCTTAGTAAAAAGTGCAAGTATCACAATTTGATATTTAAATGCTTAAAGAAGACAACGCGTAATGTATAAATATCTGCAGTTTGGTTTTGTATAAAGATACACTACTTCTAAAACACTGATGAAGATCCACACAGAGTTTATTTTTCTTTTCCTGGAAGGACATTTTAATTAGTTGAAAGCATGTTCTCATAATTTTGCAGTCCTTCAAGGATCAATTCTGCCTTTTGTATTTTTGCTTTTATTTTTTTGCCTAAAACAACATGCTTCAAACTAATTACCTCCTTTTGCGTGACATCTGTAAATACGAAAGGGTAATTTCCTTCTGATTCTAATAGATTTTTGTTATCGTAAAATTGATTTGTAGCTACAAGAGTAATTTATTTTAAATACGTGATGTTGCCCGTTGACATTTCTCACATACATCTACAGCTGCTGTGTTTTAAAAAGATGATGTGCTAACGCTAATGAACTGGAGTGATTTGAGGCGATGTTGATCTCTTTGACATTATAGCTTTCAAGGTTCCATAAATAATATATAGGTCTGATGCTGCAGAATTTTCATGACAGGCACGTCTTAATTCTATCAGTAACATGTTTTGATTGTTTATCATTTTAATAATTTGCCTAAAATTCCTTATGTATGTAAAGTGGATTTCCGATGAATACACTGTATATATATATATGCATGTGTAAATATTAATTAATATATACATATACCGGGTGCGTCATAAATTCGTGCAAAGTTCAAAAATGCGTAATAAAAGAAGTAATGCTCTGAAAATTTTCTGTTTGCGCCAATAGGATCAGAGGGACATTGGATTTTTTTCCATGTAAAAAAAAAAAAAAGTTTCCTGAAGTAACCGAAAGAGGGCGCTCACACGTCATACTGAGACGTATTATGCAAATCAGGCAAATACGAACGGAAAATCAAACAGATCACCATAACATGAGACTATGCATTTATTTTAAAGTAACAAATGTTCAACATTACCACCAGCACAAGGTAATCAGCAAGTGAGGCGCATTACTACGCCTATTAAAGCGAAGTGTAGCATGTCGCCATCAATGGCAGCGACTGTCTGTCGAATGGCATTTTTCGATTCCACCAAAGTGGTTGGGGAGTCCCGGTACACACGAGACTTAAAGTATCCCCATAACCAATGTAGCCCACGTAGCAAAGTTTTGTCTTGCATCTGTATCTGCCGGTAATAACTGGTGAAGTGCCTGGATTTTGTACGAATAGAGATTTAGGATTCGTGAGAATACGTAAAATCAACGGTTCAGGAATCCCGTTCTTCTCCCAGCTTCACAAGCACTGCTACTCTCCGTTTATGTCTCGGCTACCAAATTTCCATGGAACTTTGTACAACATGGACGCGGTCCGCGCTCAAGGATGGTCTGCCAATTCGTGGACGACCCTCGAAACTTCCCGTTTCTTAAAACATCGTACTAAATTCAGTATCCCATTCAATGAGATAGGACTTTTTTGCGCCTTCAGTCATTTCTCCGTGCAAAACTTTCGCAATTCAACATTTGTGGATTCACCACTCTTGTAGAAAAGTTCAACGACCAACGCTCGATCTGGCAAAGAATGCATGCTACCGGGTTCGAATGACGGATCTATTTCTAACCAGGTATTTTATTGATAGCCTGATTTGCATAAAACGTCTCAGTATGACGCGTGAACGCCCTCTTTCGGTTACTTTTGGAAACTTTTTTTTACGTGGAAAAAAATCCAATGTCCCTCTGATCCTATTCGCTCAAACAGAAAAAAATTCCGATCATTTCTTCTTTTATTACGAATTTTGTAACTTTGCACGAATTTATGACCTTTAAGTATACACTCTGTCACAAAAAAATATGTGCCCCCAGAAGAAGTAGTGCTACTATCACGAAACTTGGTAGGAATGTAGTCTGGTAAGAGATATTCAAATGATTAAAATTTCGACGCCAATGAGACAAGGGTAACCGCTCTATGCGCATATAAGATGCGAAGCTGGGAGAGTTTAAAAGCATGATTACTTGTGCCATAGGGTTATTCTAACAAATCTGTCGACTTGGATGGACGGTATTATGACTAGAGATGCCTCTGAGACGTAACCGGTGACAGTAAGAACAATTGTCGAACTTTGAGAGGGGGCGCATGGTAGGCCTTGTTATAAAGACTCATGGAGTATATCTATTAATATTCAGGTCTTTATAACTGTCTCTCATAACCGCCATAATTGGCTGAAAAGAAAAATGATTTATTGCCAAAAAAGGCGATGCACGCCAAATCTGGTGTATTGAGCCTGTATTGCGCAGGCGCGAGGTACAGATTGGCGCATGTCAGGCTAGCTTCGAAAAGTAGCGGGAGACAGCACTTGGACTGGTAAGCGGTTGGTGAACTTGGGGAGCGTATGTTGAGAGTGGAGCGAGGGGCATGGCATGGCTTGACTGTATACAATTAAGTATTCCCTTTTTTTATTATGTTTAGTTAAAATAAACTTCTTATTTGCTCCTTAAACCCCTTGTCTGTAATTTAATTTACTGTTGTAGCTAATGTTTCCTAGGTATGAATGATTTGAGTATTGTAATATGCTTAGCACGTGGGTCAGGCTATATGTAGGGTTACGTATTTTCCTGCTAAGCTAAGTGCTGTTAACCTAAAGTAGCTACTCTACTTAATCTATGTTACCTGAGACAACCTATCTGGGTTATATTTCATGTCGCTTTGTTACTTGAAGTTAATTCTGTAACTTAAATTAATACACAACGCATTTCATGTTTCACCTTTCTTTGACTGGCTTAACTATTCGCTCATTTGCTACCACTTGTTCCGATACGGTTTCCCATTTGGAATCGTAATTTCTCGGCCTCACAACATTTGGTACCGGTTGACCAGTCCTTAAAATTAATTTAATATTTAAGGGTTAAAATTGTCTCATTTATCGGTAACATTTTTTAATTCCTTAACCTATGTGAGTATTGAAAAAATGCATCTGCTTAATATTCCGCCTGATTATAATGTTGTTCTCTTTATTAATAAGTAATACATGTATGTTAATAATGCTAAAATTTCATTCAGTTTGCTTTTTCTGTACCACATGATGCATTTTTTTATAATAGAGCATGAACGAAGCTATGTGTTTGTTATGTGCAATTATTTAATTATACAGTGATTTTATGAATATCTGAGTATTTAACATTGAATATTATTTAAGATTGGAATTTGTGTTATATTGATTGATTTTTATGTGTAAAGGATATATTTTATTGCTTTTTGAGTTACAATTATTGATTTAAACTTCATTATTGATATAAATTCATTTAATATAAAGTGCTAATTTTGTGTCATTCATGCAACCTATCATATCTATGAGTTCATATAATATTTCTGACTGATAGTTGACATTTATGCTGAAATTTTAATGCTAATTAAGCTATGGTGAACTCAAGCATAATATTTGAAAGTTATTTTATTGAATAGTATCCCATTTTGTGTATGCATAACCTTTATATACCTCTTTTCTAAATTATAATTCATAATTCGTTACATTTTGTCATTTGCTGGTTCATGTTATCTCCAATGGAATTCTTCTCTTGCATTTTATGGTTCACTGCTTTCTGCAAATTTTTGTTTACACATTGAATGTGTAAAACTCAAGTTATGTTATCTTTTGTGATCCTTGAGAATTTTAGTCCAGTTCTTTCACTTTTTGCTTTCTTGGACATGGCTAACGAGGTAGATAATAGATTCAATGTAACCATTCAACCTTTTGAAGGTGATGGAGAATTATTGTCATTTTTCTCTAAGCAAGTCAGGGACTTAGCGAGAGTAAATAATTGGTCAGGCGCTGAAAACAGCTATATTTATCAGGTCGAAATTGGTAGGGCCTGCTCTAAAGTATGTCATAAATACTTCCGAGTTGTTGGACAGAAGATCATGAATTTTTGTTGCAAGGGTTGAAATCCTTCTTTGATCCTAATCATTCTGTAAACCCTACATTACTAAACCCTCAGACCATAACTCTTTTACCTGCTGAATCTATTAGAAATCTTGCTCACAGAATTTCAGTTCAGGTTTCTAAATTACATCCATCTGTTAAGAATCCTGATGCCCTTAATGAGATAAAATTTGTAGAGTTAATTAGGCTGTCCCTCAGAGTATTAAGGGCAACTATTAAGTGAAAACATAAATGTTTCCAGGCTGCAGTTGATAGAGCTGATACTTTGCAGCTAGTAGAATCTTACAGCACTTCAGCCAGTCTGTGGGTAGTACTTTGCAGTTGCAAGAGCTGCTCGCTGAAATTCAGGTTATCAAAGAACAGCTCAATTCACTGAATATGACTAAGAACCAAATAATGCTATTCAATCATCCTCGACTTTGTCATGTGACACTGAATGCAATGAATATGTGCAAACACCTTGTTCTTCAAATGAGTCCAGACAGAAAGTTTCAAAGGCTGTCTGTCAATATTGCTATAAGACAGGTCACACTTTTGCAAAATGCTATAAGTTTCAAAAGATTTTCGTAGGGAGCAATCATCTTCTGGTCCACATAATATAAGCAGGCAGTTAAATAACTCTACTAGGCAGAACTCACACACTGTGAGGAACTCGAATCTAAATCCTGAGGCCTCTTCCTTTGTTTATGATTCTTCTAACCCTGCAGTGAGACAATCTAATGCTGATGTACCTTCGTCTCTCCAGTATTCCTCATCAGCCAATGTTAATAGTCCTAATTATGACCTTTATATTCCTAATTATGTCAATCATAGTGATTTGGTACAACAGTGCTCAAATTTCTTTGTAAATAGTGAGGTATTGATAATCTTAATGTGCAGTGTAATAATAATGTTCAACAAAGTTTTTCTTCTGTTGGTTGTCAAACTTCTGCTGCTATCAAAATTATGAACTCCACTGCTACTCAGTGTGAGATCCCTGTTAATGATAATGCATTGCAGGCTAATAGCAAAATTGTCATCGAAGGATATGCAGTGCTCAAACTTCTGCTAAATTACCTATGGTTAATATAAAATTTTCTCAAACAACTATTATTGGATTAATAGACACAGGTTCTTCTATCTCGTTACTCGACCAGTCATTTTTTCACATGAACAAACAACTCTTAATTATAAAAACATTTCTAGACAGGTGTCTATATCAACATCAACTCTTCTGTCAATTTCTCTTCATGTATCAATTTATCTTTCAAACTTGAGAAGAAATTCTTCAAACATCCTTTTTTTGTTACAAATTTGAATGATAAGTCTTTTTCTGCCATAATTGGTTATGATTTTCTTACTAAATTTCATGTGGATATATCAAATTCGCAAGCTTCCATCACATTTGATGATATGGTCATTCCTTTTATTGATTCTGAAAATCAAGGTGTACATTCTCATGTTATTGTAAATGCTCAGAATGCTATTCTTGTTTCTAAATCTATAATCAAACCAAATTCTTCTTCTTTTGTTAAAATCAGTGCTCCAATAATTAATTCAAATTCTGATTTATTCTTTGAACCTGTTGTTAAAAATCCAAATCTGTTAGTTCATCCATCCATTATTGCAATAATATATCTGTTGATGAGCAACCAGATTCTATAAGTGATAATTGTTCAACTTCTTCTACTCAACATTCCTTTAAAGTGATTAAGTCATTCATTTTAATTGAAAATTTATCCAATAAGCCAGTTCATGTAAACAAAAATGCTGTGTTGGGTCATGTGTCTTCTTTAGATGAGCAGTTATCTGTTTCACATGCTCGAACTACCTCAGTCAGTGAATCTGTAAATCTTATACTGCATCTCCTGAAATATTAAATTTAAGAAAGTCTGAATTTAATCTTAATGACTTTAAGCTTTCCCATTTGAATCCTGGCGAAATTTCTCAAATGTCACAACTGTTGAGCAATTATGCCACAGCTTTTCTTCGTCGTCTAAGTCTTTAGGACACACTGATCGTGTGATTCCAAATTTGAATTTTGATCATGACTTCCCTCTTAAGACTCTTCCATTTCCCATTCCTCAGTCTTTGCAAGCTGAGACTAAAAAGCAATTGATGAACTTGTGGAGGCAGGTATCATTGAGAGAACAATTTCTGATTGGGCTTGCCCAATACTGCTTGTTAAAAAGAAGCAATAAACTCTTCTGCTCCACAAAAGTTCAGACTTGCTTTGGATCTACGTCTCATTAATCAGATAATTAAGATTCATCTTATCCTTTACCTAAGATTAATGACATAATTTCTAATATAGCTCAATATCGCTACTTCACCACCTTGGACTTAAAAAGTGCTTACCATCAAATTGACTTACCTGAAAAATTTCAAGACCGCCTGAGTTTCACATCCATGTGGGGTGTTTAAATATAAACGTTTAGTTTTGGACTGCGTAGTGCAGCATCCTTTTTCCAAGCTCTAGTCGATACTCTCATTGAGGAAACCAATGAATTGGGTATCTTTGCTTACCAAGATGACATTGTCATTTGTGCAAATTCATTTCAAGAGTCTTGTCAGAAATTAAAAGCTCTTCTTTCTGTTTTTACTAAAAATAATATTACTGCTTATCCTCCAAAGTGTTCATTCCATCAACTGAGGTAGACTACCTAGGTTTTAAAGTGTCGCAGAACACTATAAGTCCAATTTCTTCTAACATCATAAAGGTGACTTCATTTCCAACTCCAAAAACTAAAAAACAGTTGAACGTTTCCTAGTGTTTGTAATTATAGACACTTAATTCCACGCTTTTCCAATTTAGTTGCTCCTCTGGTTTCAATGACTTCTATGTCTCTACCTTTTAATTGGACTGATGAAGCTTCTAATGCATTCCAGGCACTACAAAAGATTTTCTTTTCTTCGCCTTTTATCAGGCAACCTAATTTTGATAACACATTTTGTTAATACTGATGCTTCCAAAGAAGCAATTTCTGCAGTGCTGTTACAAGACTTTGATGGTCAACTATTACCTGTCTCCTACTTTAGTAAATCATTAAATAAAGCTGAGAGGAATTATCCTGCTCTCAAATTAGAACTCTGGCTATAGCAAAAGGTGTGCAATCCTTCAAACAGTACTTGTATAATAGAGAATTTTTTGTGTTATCAGATAGTAAACCTCTTATGCACTATAAGAAAACAACTTCTCCTGCATCCATCACCACAAGATGGTTAATGTCCCTATCTGAATATTCTTTTAAATTTATTCATGTCAGTGGAACTTCTAATGTGTTACCAGATTATTTTCCTCGCACACCTAATGTTATAACCCAAGACCTTAATACCAATGCTAATTTAATTAATTCAAAGCAAATTTTACCTGTAGTTACTTGGATTCTGAGGAACCTGCTCAGTATGATAAAGTACTTAATAATAATAATAGTAATATGTTGTATGATAATAGTGATTCTATAGAGGTAGATAATTCACCTCATAAGGTATCTCATGTAAATGCTATAAATAATGTCAATAGCAATAACACTTGTATGTCTACATGTTGTAAAGCCTAGTTCTTGCTCTAACTCATATTTTTCTGTACCTGATAATACCCATGCTAAGGTAATTAATTGTACTTCTGCTCTGACCCACAATAGTAAGGTCATATTAAACCTAATTTGCCTCCCTTTGCTGCCTCCTCCCACCCTCCACCACTCCTCAGGATGTAAACACACACAGTTCAATCTCTAAGTGTGAAGCTGCAAAGCAGCTACAAAGATATTCACCATCATAACGTCAGAAGTTGCTGACCCAGAGAATGAAATCTCTTCTGCAACAATCCTGAAGGAACTGCTCAGGGATGAGGATTTGTCCCAGCTTTTCAACAAAGTAATCAACAGGCGAAGGATGTGCCCAAGAACTTTTTTGTGCACCCACAATCAAACCTATTGTTTTACGCAGGAAAGACGGGATTGTCGAGAAAGAGTACATTGTGTTACCGTCAGCTCTCAGGCCAAAGGCACTTCGCTTGGCCCATTTGTCCCACTTTGGACTTGCAAAGACGTACGAGGCTCTCGCCAAAAGTATTGGTGGCGAGGCGCATACATGGATTGCGCCAATTATGTTGCCTCATGTACACAATGTATTCTTCACAAAAGAATAAGATGGCGGTTGCTCCAGTCCAGTCTGCACCACTTCCTACTGCACCAGGCCAACTTGTATCACTTGATCTTGTTGGTCCCTTCCGCAATGGTCACTCGGTTCTCACCATAATTGACCACTTCAGTCGCTTTTGGTCCTAGAGGACATGCCGTCAACCACAGCTGACAGAGTAACCAAGGCTATATTTAGGTACATTGCCATGTTTGGCAGACCAAGCCATATTCTTACTGATCTTGGCCCACAATTTACCTCTGTGGTATTCAAAAGGCTATTGGATATGGCTGGAATCAGATTGGCACACTCTTCACCTGGCCATCCTGAGGCAAATGGAGTCTCTGAAAGGATTAATGCCTCTATCAAGTCGTCGATCTCAACTTTGCAAGCCCAAGGAGTACCATTTGACACAGCCATCCTAATACATGCCTCACTATACAACTCTACCATCCACTCTACCACAGGTCACTCCCCTGCAGTCGTCCATTTTGGAAGAGCTTTAGCCCTGTTGACTGATTCGTAGAGATTCTTTGATGACTTTCCTCATCTTGACAAAGGGTCCCTCATTGATAATATTATGGCACAAACTAAAGCCATTTGGTCACTGTGTTTCAACAATACATCCATAAGTCAAGCAAACTCTCACAGGAAGCTCAATAGAGCAAGAAGAGACACAAGGCTAAAGGAGGGTCACATTGTGTATGTAAAATATAAAACTCACTTCAACCAATTTCTCAAGGGACCATTCGCCATTGAGAAATTCCGCTCAAATGTGACTGTGGTCATTCGACCTGGAAGATAGAATCACAGGCTTCGCTCATCCATGTGAACAGGCTGATAAAGGCCCCAGCTCGTAAAGGGCATTTATTAGAGAAGCAGACGAATCCATCTCCCACTACTAATATTCTGTGTGCCCTAG